>CEMU01565955.1:39430-60104 GCA_900068965.1 Calocybe gambosa
GAGGGGGGGGCGTGGTTTCTTACCAGAAGCAACTTGGGATGATCGGGCGAAGGAGACAAGCGGTCCGAATGAACCGACTCATGACCCAAATGCGTGACCATCCCCATTTGAAATCAGATCTGGAGCTTTGTTAGATCCCAAATCTGGCTCTCGGAACGTCCGGCGCGCTAACCCGATGTGGGCAGCCCATTTCGACCACTTTTTATATATCTTTTTCATTCGTGTCTACTCTAGAGATAACGTATGGATCAAACTCCTGCTATTTCGGCTCTCAGCCTTTTCTCTCTTGCTGGAAAAAATGTCCTCATTACTGGTGCCACAAGAGGTCTTACGCCCTGTTCCGTTTCTTAAGGACTGAACTGAGAAAAATGCACTATCTAGGCATCGGCGCTGCCTGTGCGATAGCCCTTGCACAAGCGGGTGCTTCCATTTGCATTGTACAACGTCACCAAAAAGACGGTTCAGAGCCGAACAAGGACACTTACAATGCCATCGTGGCTTTAGGATCATCATCAGTCAAAATTCTGCGCTGCGATCTCGACGACTTGGACCAAGTCAAAGGTCTCTTTCAGAAAGCTCTAGATGTCATGGACGGTCAAATTCACATACTCGTCAACTGTGCTGGTATCCAGCGAAGAGCTCCTAGTGTCACTTTCCCCGAACAAGACTGGGACGACGTATGCTTTTCTTTCTATCATCATCCAAATAACTGTCTTTCCCCAGCTTTTGTTTCCTACCTAGGTTCTAAATATGAATCTCAAACATGTGTGGCTACTCTGCCAAGCCGCAGGAAAGCATATGGTCCCTTTACGTCGCGGAAAAATTATAAACTTTTGCTCCCTGCTTACCTTTCAAGGCGGCCTCACTGTCCCTGCATATGCTGCCGCCAAAGGAGCTTTGGGCCAGCTGACCAAAGCCCTGAGCAACGAATGGAGTCAGCACAATGTTCAAGTAAATGGAATTTGCCCCGGCTACATTGTTACAGATATGTATGTATCCTCTCCATCTTCATCTCTCCCACTGTTCCCGGTTTTTCGTTTCATTTTTGAAATGTTTTAGTTGTCGTGCTAATAAATAAGCATTTGTTAGGAATGAACGACTTCTCGCCGATCCAGTCCGCCTACGCCAAATATCCGAACGGATCCCCGCAGGCCGGTGGGGTACCCCTTCTGATATGGTCGGCTCCATCGTGTTCCTTGCCAGCGCCGCTAGCCAGTATGTATGCGGGGAGCTACTCGTAGTAGACGGGGTCAGTTTGATTCTTGTCCTCAATTATTATCATTTTTTTTTCTTTGCATTCAAGTATTTACCTCCTTGACAGGGTTGGATGGGACGATAAATTTTTGATTTAGGAAATTTTATCCCTTCCTGTTCGCCTTGAAAGTCGGAAGTCGGAGCCGCACATAGGATAATTACGGGCTGATGCGCCTAAGCATCTTTTATGACTTGGTCGTCGATGACCCTATGGGGGTAACAACGCCCTTTTTTAATATCTATTGTTATAGCCTTTCCCCCCGACAAAGAGTTCTCGGCGATGCGGCCCAGAACGACCATCGTGGACTCTGTCTACATGATTATTATAGTACGTTCAGATTTTTCCTTGTGCTTGCGCTGGGCGGACACTTCGAAGCCCCGGAGCAGAACGATGCCGACGGGCTCGTTTTAGTCTACATATATACGACGTCCGCCGCATCGCCACATCAAGCCACCCCTACGGAAAACACCGCCGGCGGCGGCGTGCAATCAATGGAAATGATTGAGTACCGAGATATGATTGCTTGCTTTAAATACCCGTGCAAATTTTCCCAAAGGCGGTAGTTGTCATCACCCATACATAGGTGTAAATTGGCGTTTCTTCTCCAGATGGAACGAAGGGGTTAATGAAATACGAAGTCCTACCCGGACCTTGACTCTCCCCGTGCTCAGTGGTCGCTCGGAACGTCTAACCAGCGGAAAGTCACTTTGATAATGTATGCGTAGAAAGCACGGCGTGTTTGTGTCCTAAAAAGGCTCTTATCGGGTCGTGGTTCAGTCCTTTTACCTACATCCCGAAACTTCCTGATCCCGGTCCTTAGCTTGAGAGCGGGATGACATCCTAATTATGTATAAAGTATATACTACACCCCCTTTAAGCCGGGACAATTTGCTAAGCACACTGCACTTGGGTTGAGCAGGAAGCTTCGCTCTACAAATGTGCACTTTCTTTTCCACCGGTGGTGAAACTTCTCCAGTGTGAGGCACGCAAAGCCAAATGCCGGAGGGGGGGAAGGGTCACGCAGGTCTCAGGAGAATGCCACGCAACGAAACTTCGCCCGTCATCTTCGTAGTTGCTCCAGCCCAATCCAGCCCAGTGTAGCACACGCAACTTCTCTCAAATCCCTGTCAGCCCCCCATCAGATTCATTGTCATACGAGTAAGAAAACTCGCACCGGCTGCATCCGCGGTCAATCTCAGAGCTGCGAACGCGGTACCAATGGAACAGCTAGGAACATCGGTCCGATAATGGGCTTGCAATGGTCGATAAGAAGAGGAAAGGGGGGGAACTCACGAGGCCGCAATACGCACAGGCACGCAACTCAGAGAACTCTCCCCTGTTACTTCCTCCCATTCCAACGAAGCGCCAAAAATGTTAAAAGGGGGGGGGGGGGGTATTATTGTGCTACTATATCCCCCCCCACCCAAGATCGTGAATTATTGGAAGTTTCGCTCGTGTCGGGCAGACAAGTAATCCGGTTCCGATATCGCGTGTGTGTGTGTATTACACTTGGCGCCATCTATGTGCATCGTATCGGTGCGGATGCAGAACAGCGTTCCGCCTGAACTGTAAATCCAAGAGAGGGTTCAAATGTAAGTGGGGCCGAAAAAGATTCAGGAAGTGCACCACAGCCATGGGTATTTCGCATCTCTGTAAGACCAAAAAAGCAACATACCGAACAAGTGTGACGTGATATGATTTGACGAAATAGTGCGTAGGAAATTCCGTAGCTGCCGCGCAATAATCTTGGACTTGTAAAGTCAAGTCCAGGGGAAAGTGTAAAGATATTCATGTTACAGTGAAAGGAAATTTGACAGTGGCGTTACTTGTCCTCTTCGATCGGCGAGAATACCCACCCCACTTTGTGAGCATATACGTAGCGTAACTGACCCACAGTTCCATGTGTTAAATTTGGAGTCCGCCGCATCGGTGCATTACATCGGAAAATCTTCTTGTGCACGATCTGGTGGACAAGTGGTGTCAGTGAACTAGGTAGAGGCAGGTCAGATATGCTGGGACACTCTCCGCAACACAGGTTTGGATGGAAATTTTCATCCCAGTAATTCGGCAAAGAAGGTCTATCAAATTCTTTACGGACCTTGAAGCAGCACAAATTGAATACATAGCCGACCAGTCAATCGGGTATATTCTGCGATATTTGACCGCTTCTTAAACAGCGACAGCGGATGAGAATGTTTTCGCGAGCCAATTAGATGCGCTAAGCCTTCTTTACTGTTTCTCAGTAAACGAAACCGCGATCCGTATGTAGGGCTCTAGCATGACCTCGGAACTCTCGGTTCCTGATGCATAGTTGCAATTGAACTGGATCTTTCCACGCCTACAAATGACGCGCGTAAACAATGTGATCATCAAAGGTCGGAAGTAAGCAATGTAATCTCGTGAGAGTGGAAACGTCCCACTCTATGATACTCAACTTTATCTCTCTGGATTCTGGGGTGGCTGCGAAGCATCTTCGGTATGATCCGGGCGCTCGGATTGACGGTGAACGCGGGGGTTTCACATACCGGGGGTTAGAGTGTTCTGGAATATTGCACTCGAAAACGTTTGCATTCCCTCTTTGCCTCCTTTTGCAGGTATATTGTTCCTCCCATGTGATCCTATGTGCATAAATTCAACCTTTCCATCAGGCGATCATGGTTTTCCGATTTAAACGTCGCTGACATTGACGTAGAGTGTACATACTTGGGAAGATGCGCGTGATCATGATTGCGGAAAATTGACATGACATTGCGTTTGAAAAGACCATGGGTTCATATCCCAAAGGAGCGTGAGATTCTCGAGTTATTTAGGCGGGATTGAGTACAGCAAGAGGGTTGTTGAATTGCAGCTATCAAAGATAGCCCGAAATATATATAGTGAGTTATTCAACAAAATTGAGTACAGCAAGAGGGTTGTGGACAAATGTGCAATGAACATCACGTGTGTCGGCGTTTGGCCAGGACAGCGAGATAATAATGGCTCCTGCCCGACACACGCGTGCAAGAACATCGATTCACCACATTGCACGAATGCACAGGTGATTAACTCGAGGTAAGTAGCAATCTCCTGATTACTTTAACGCTTGCATTGCTTTATTACCGTCCAAAATACTTGTCCCACAATCTACAACCTCCCAGTACGAGCGTAGTTGTCTTTCGTGGAGTTATCTCGGACGGTAGACAATGGGATGCCAACGCCACTGAACTTCTTTAACTCGGGTGAAGTACCTCCGTCATCAAAGGATAGCCGAGTATACAAAGCACTGGCATTTCAGTATGGATTGCTATCCTGGGATGTAGTGCATAATTGTTGTTGGGGGCTTCAATCGACAGGATAAAGGGAAAATCGGTACATCGAAGAAAAAGTGTGAATATTTCTTCTTACAAGTTAATAATGGAACGATGCGAGTTTGCATCACGATTACTATCGGTGAAGTGGGCAGTCTGTGCTATTGGGTAATCCGGACATGAGTATACGTAAATTGGCTGAAGACTGCACCTCGGTCTTGCTGTTCATGTAGCACCCCATAAACTAGGCAATTTGGGTTGGAAGTCGTGTACCATGAGTCTCGGTTGTACGTGTATCGTCTGCAGCCCTTACGGCGATATAACTACTACACATGTAAAAATTGTTGTTCTGTAAGACGTCGACATTTAACGAAGGTTCCGAATAAGACATGTGCCTACGGGTAAAAGATGACCAACTACGCGCGTAGTGAGAGCTGACGGTGATTATAATGCGGCTCTTCCTAGGAATGGATATTTCAAAATGACCTGTATCGGTCTCTTGAAGAGACCCGTAGCTATTGATTGGAAATAGCCCATCGCTAGAATAGCAACTGCCTGAGAACAATGATTTAACAATTGCTTGTACCATGGTGGCATAAATGCCTGTTGACTTACTGACATGGCGTGCATCCGAAAGCCTGACCCTGATACGTTCTGATTGAGCTCTTCTAGCTTTGCCTTGTAATCTTGTTACACTCTTGTTAAATGTTCGCCCCAGCTTGTCATCGTCGACAATCACGGTTGGCGGAGACGATAGTTGAAGCACGTGGTTTTGGCAACTTCGATCAATAATTCGAATTTTGCGTCACCAGTTCGCCGTTTTACACTGTTATTGCCCGATCTACCTCAAGTAGCTATCTTGGCTGTCTACGTGGGCCTACATGTCGCGTAGTGGCTACTAGCCGTCGACCAACTCGCTGCAGAGCTGAATCATATCTCCGAAGATATGAGCCCCAGAGCCTTTTATGGCCTGCTGTGGCCCTTATCTTTGAGCCAGCAGTTTTTCTTATGGTGCTTGGGTTTGCACAACTAAACTAGAAGTTTGTTCTGCATAGTGTCTATAGTTCTCTTGCCTTGTCTATCGTTTGATCCCGCATTTCACCTTTTCTCATCCTCCCTGGTCCTCTCATATGCAAGGCCGTAAAGAACTGTGAATCTTGTTTCCAAAAAACCGAACAGGGGCTCCAGATAACTCAATCGGATCTTATGGGTGCAACGATCCGGATTTTCAGTGTATTGCAAACAAGAGGTTTCACGACAAATACGGGCCGATTGTCCGCATTGATGTGTCGCAGTTCATTTGATAATTTAACCATTGGTTGGGTCCCAGTGGGTTGTCCCTCATTGATATCAAAGCTGCTCTGGCAATAGAGGACTCCCGAAAGACCGCTGTGTGTGTTTAATCACATGCTCTTTCTTGACTCTACCTAGTATTCTAACTTAAGATCATGAAGTAAGGCAAGATCCTCGAGCTCCGGGAAGCTTACTTGCGCTGGTTGGTCATGCTCATACCGATCGTCGATGCTTATGGCCTAGAGGACTTTTTCCCCAGTCTTTTGCTGAATATGAACAGGCATTAGCGAACCGGGTAGAATCCTTAGTGGAAAGGCTGACCTTAGCGCCTAGTTGATCTTTCCATGTGGATAACTTTGTTCTCACTAGATTTTATGGGTGACATGGCGTAAGCCAGCGCTTCGTTCGGCTGAGCTTAACTCGTAAACGCTACGCTAGGCTCGGAAACATGCTACAAAGCGGCCTCGACATGATCTTTTGTGTAGGTGTCCTATCCTTTTGAGAGCAAGGTAGACAACATCTGCTACTTCAGTTTACTTGCTGCCATTTTTCAGCTTCCTTGGGCTGTGTCTGCCTACCTTCTTGCGACTTCCAATCTTATCTTACAGTATTGTGGAGCTCGGAGAGTTTGCTTTCAATCACGCGGTTGCACGTATCGAGACAGGTACGGAGAAAAAGGATCTATGGTATCATCTAGTACGCCCAGTTCCATCTTCCTAGGCTCATAGTATGTACGAATGCTTCGTAGTCTGACGAGAAAAGTCGTCCTTTGGTCTATAGTGAAGTTGTTGCTAATAGTGCTCTGGCCATGCTTGTATGATTGGATATAGTAGCGATTGGCCTGAGTAATATGTTTTATCTTCTCTTGACCCATCCTGAATGCTTGAAGCGCGTCCGAGCTGAAATTGATGACGTTTACCCCAAGGGAAGAAAATACGTCTCGTCTGCAAAGTATAACCAATTGGTGTACCTTACTGCATGCCTGGGCGATCACCTTTATTATTCATAGTTGCTTTTCGCTTACTCTTATGCTCATGCTAGAAATGTGTTTGCGAACTTGGCCCCTGTATCCCCGGCAGGTTCCTGTGGAATCTGTTTGCTGGACAGTATGCTTTAGCGGTAGCTTTCCGGTCCCGAGACTAAGGACCAGACAATCTTAGCGCTTTTATTCCGTACAGTCATGGTCCAGCCAACTGCGTCGGTGGCTTGGCCCCCGAGAGGTGATGATGGCCGCTATTTTGATCGTAAGGAAGTTTGACTTGCATTTTGCGGGCGGATATGGCCTTGGCTCTTGGTTTCGGGACCTACAAGACTATTTTGTCTGTATCAGAGGCTCGTTGCCAGTCAAGCTGACACCTCGCAACTAATTGCCGGTCATCCGTTGCGACGTTGAGTCGCCCGGATTAATAATTTCCCTACTTTAGTGCCATAAACCTCATTGAGAAGGGCATTCAGGTTGGTGTCGACAACCCACGCAACCAACGTTGCACTACCCATGTGGAACTGCCTAAGGGTCCCAGTATTTGCGAATAGAACGCAGCAAAAGACGTTAACCCACACAGAACCGGCTCAGGTGGGAATCCGCCTTGGATTGCATTCGAGTTGCTGAGGTTCCCTAGCAGAAACAATGGCCCGACGGTCAAGAGAGCCATAACAGAGTCTTTGAGGTCGGAGCTAAGTCAAGTCGTTTCGTCAGGAAGATCAACGATCAACGATCAACACGTGGCTTATTATCCCGTTTGACCGTCGGATGCAAAATCCTTCCAAGTCATAGTTCAACCTCCCGGCTTTTCTGACTAGTTGAACCCAGTGTAGAGTATCAATGAATCCGAAAAACCTAAGCAGCGAGTGCTAGTCATCGCTAGCCACCCTCTGGCACAAGGTTGATAAGTTGACTGTTATCATGATCACGTCGGGTTGAGCATGATGCTTGCCAGCTTTGTATCCCCATTAAAGACTCCAAAGCAACCAATCGCAAGCCGTGTAAAGCAAAATTTCACCCGACAGCTACCGACATCCTCGCCCACCCTTTTCATGTCGTTCAAGGAGGAAAATTGGACTCTCCTTTTTGCGCCTGTAGCCTGTCAGCGCCCAAAGCTGACAGTGAAATGTTCAACCTCCACTATGTCCAAGGTATATCAGACGCATACAACTGGATCGAAAAATCAGGATTCAGAACAGCCTTCCAAGGCAACAGACGAAACTAGCCTGTGGTTGGCTCCGGAACGCTCCAAAATAAACAGGTAAACAAGGTACTTAGGCACCCTAGAAGTGGCGAGATCTGATATAAATATATATTACAGCTGGCATGTAACCCAACATTCAACGACCCTTTCCTCTTCCCACCACAGCAGACCGCCCAGTAGTTATGACCATTATTCTTACCCCCTACGTTTCCAACGGTGTTCAAAAACTTAAAGTTGTACCTCAACGTTGGTGTTTGATTTCCCCCACTCCTGCGTTGCTCAATGTACAAATTTTATAGCTGCTCCGAAACCAAAACACGGTTTGGTACCTCCAGCCCTCAGTGACAATGTTCATGCCTTGCGCTGTCTCAACCAGCTAAGGTCGAAAGACAAGAGTATTGAGAAGTATATCTACCTGTCGATGCTTAAGCAGCAGGACACCTCCATGTTCTACAAACTCTGTCTCCGCTACATGTCGGAATTCACACCAATCATCTATACCCCGACTGTTGGAGACGCTTGTTTGCAATATTCACACATCTATCGACGACCCGAAGGCTTGGTATGTGCTTATTGTTTGCCATCTATTGCTAAGCTGAATACGAAGCTTCGATATCTATAGTTCATCTCCATAAAAGACAAAGGCAATATCCGTAATGGTATGTATTCCTTTTGAGTTAATTTGTAGTACACATCGTTCATCCATCGCTAGTCATTAGTAATTGGCCAAACCTTGATGAAGCACGCATCAGTGTTGTCACCGACGGTGAGTACTTTACATGGTTGGATAAGTTTATCTCATTTATAGTCTTTCAGGTTCTAGAATTCTCGGGCTGGGCGACCTTGGGGTCAATGGCATGCCTATCTCCATTGGTAAACTCTCATTATACATCGCGGGTGCTGGGTAAGGGTGTTTTTCTCCATGGCAATGCCTATATTGCCTTACACGCCATCGTAACAGCATTCGTCCTACATCAACTATACCCATATGTCTTGATCTTGGAACAAATAACCAAAAGTTCTTGGATGACCCTCTATATCTCGGCCTCAGGCAGAAGCGTCTCACAGGACCCGAGATGACAGAGTTCATGGATGAATTCATGTATGAAATGTCGGCGGCTTTCCCCAAGCTCTTGGTCCAGTTCGAGGTGAGTTGGCATTCTAAGCTTGCTGTTTTAGCTTATGTTGACCTTCACATAGGACTTTTCCACGGATAACGCATTCCTATATCTAGACCGTTACCGCAACAAGTACCCCGTGTTCAACGACGATATTCAAGGAACTGGCGCCGTTGTTTTGTCGGGACTCATCAACGCCGCGAGGCTGTCATCTGCCGCCTCCGGTCAGCCTATCACCGCTCATCGTATCCTCTTCTTTGGTGCCGGCTCCGCTGGTGTTGGTGTAGCAATGCAGCTGATGAGCTTCTTCACTCTCAATGGCCTCTCAAGGGATGAGGCTCGCGAACGCATTTGGCTTATTGACTCTCAGGGACTCGTCTTCGACGCCCGCGGACCCTTAGCCGAGCACAAGAAATGTAAGGCAATTGTTGGTACTTGAAGTATACGTTGGCTGAAGTATTACCAGTCTTTTCGCGCAAGGATTACAGCGGACCTCCTCTGAAAGACATTTTGGATATCATTGACTACGTCAAGCCAACTGCTCTGCTTGGTCTTTCAACTATCGCTGTAAGTAGTGTTACTCCTGCCTTCAGACTCCAACAATAACCTGCCCACTCTAGAACGCCTTTACTCCCGATGTCATTCAAGCTATGGCTGCACTTAATCCTCGCCCTATTATATTCCCCCTTTCTAATCCTGTTCGGCTATCCGAATGCTCCTTCCAAGATGCCGTCGAATATACAAATGGTGAAGTCCTGTTCGCCTCTGGCTCTCCTTTCCCACCATTGGAGTATGATGATGTTACCCTATACCCCGGTCAAGGCAACAACATGTACATCTTCCCTGGTGAGTTGTTCAATGATTTCGGAGAGCTTATCTCATTTGCATTATCAGGTCTGGGCCTAGGTTCGATTCTTGCTCGCGCTACCTCTGTTACCGACCAGATGGTCGAGGCCTCCTCACTCGGGCTTGCTAACGCTTTGACGCGAGAAGAACATTCCATGGGCCTGCTCTACCCCCGCATCGAGCGCAGTAAGTCGCCTTCTATCAATGGTAAATGAATTTCTTATATCTTGTTTTTAGTTCGTGAAATCAGCGCCGAAATCGCAAAGGAGGTCATTCGCACTGCTCAAAAGGCTGTAAGCAAGCCCTTTGGATTCTCGCACCAGCTGATCAAACTGACCGATTATAAACAGGGTGTGGATCGTTCCACCGAGCTTCGCGCTATGAACGACACCGAATTACTTAAATTTGTGACTCACAAGATGTGGAACCCTTGAAGGATGAATGTGCAAATAGAATGCAGCGTGCACTTGCCATTGTACTTAGACGTGATGTGATAGAAGTTAGAATACCTTCATCCAATATGGATTTGTACACTCTGGGCTCCAAACATAAATTTGAATCGTGTGTGAAAAGTGTAGGGATACATAATTGGTCCGGTTTGCATATCAGTATAGGTCCATGCCTGGAAAATCCATGCTAGAGGATCTCCNNGCTAGAGGATCTCCAAAGCGAATCAAAGGATGTAAGTAACAATGTGAAAGTAATAGTCCGATAATGTCATTAATGTCGAATGTATCAATAACACCTAAGGTAAGAAGAATAGGAAATCAACCAGCAAAAGTCAAGATGTCACGGTTAGGGTGGTGGTGGTGGTGTGGGTGGTGGGGAAATACGTTTTAACAATGATTCTGGCAGCTGAGCTGGAAGGGAAAGGTAATAATCTATAACGGAGCCACGTCCTTGTTCACTTCTTGTATACAGAGAATACACGCCACTAGGGTCGTTTCGAAAGATTGATTCACTAGAGGTCAGAATTGTCCTCTCTTAGCAGAGTCATTAAGGTAAGAAAAGGGCGACTTGTTTGGACCACTTGTTTGCGTACCTTGCAGCCCCCTAACAGAACTCGCAGATCCACTAACAGAACTCGCAGATCCACTGTCCGACAATGCCTTGAGCGGACGCTTTCGGCGGGAGCGTATGAAGAAAAAAGCAAAGACAATGAAAATGACAATCAAGGATCCAAGTGTTCCAGCAAGGATCCGGACTGTTGTCGTAGATGATATCCCATTTCCTGGTGTCGAGGAAGAAGTAGTAGGTACAGAAGGTGCGGTGACGGTAGAGGAAGGATCGGGCAAGGGCATGTCTCTTTGGATGCTGGAGGTGGAGGTGGGCGATGCTTCTACAGCATGCTGGGTGGTTTTGGTAGTCGGAAACACGAATAATTGCTGTAAAATATAAGGAGCGTTGAAAAATTGATTATTCCCGACTATAATCTTCAGCTGATGCTCGTCAATTGACAGCTGACCGGCGAAGAATAAAGGTTGATTAGGTATCTCGGAGTGTGCCATTGGTTGGGTAGTAACGACTGGGGGATTGGTATCCAGCACATACGACGCAGTGGGTGGCAGGACTGTCTCGTTACTCTGTGGGACAGTCCCGATTACCGTTAGACCGCTCCCTATCATGGCGTTAAGACAGAATATGAAGCCGGGATGAAAGACAGGTCACCGTTGAAACGGAACGTCACACTTGCCCCATCCTCAGTAGTGCGGTGAGTGGTGGCAAAAGCAGATCCAGTAAGCGACCAGCTTCCTTCGTACAACAACCGTGCGTCGTTGTCCCGAATAATGCAAGCAAAACAGCTAGGGTTTGGAGAGGGTGCCTTTCCACCGCCACCAAACGTGGAAGAGTTGAATGGGGAGCTATTCACACTACCTGATTCTCTAGTTCGGTCGCCATCGCCATTCCGATTATTGTTACGGTCGTCATCATCCCGTTCGTCATCATCATGGTCGTCCGGGCTTCTAGCGACTTTAATTGCTATTCTCGCAGCTGCAGGTCCCGGAGAAAGAGTAGAATACAAAAAACCTAATTCTGGATCTCTTCGTAATCCTCTTTATTTCACTATAATCAGTACGTACCTTCACGTGGCGGATGAGGGGGCATTGCGAAAAGGTATGGGATTCAAGAGCAGCCCTACCTGGCGAAGTATCGACAAAGAAGGTGGGTACTGCCTACAACAGAACAAAAGGGGAGTTGAGGGGCAAAGGGTAAAAATACCAGTGAAGTTAAAAACTCGGCATTTATAACTGTCGATGGAACCGTAAAGCTGGGTACGGGCGAATCGGTGAGAATGACCCAAAATTCTGACTCCGCTCTGGCGTCGAATTGGCGTAATCGTAACCTGTAAACAGACGATCCGCAACTGCTTCAACTTGAGACGCACAAGTGAGGGCGACAGCTTCTTGAAAAATAAGACGATGCAGTCAGCCTGGGTGCGTAAGAGTAACGATTCACTTTGCCAATGCCATAGAATTAGTCCTTTACAGAAAATCTATGGGTCCGCTTAGGATACAGCCAGCGAGATATGTGGGATTTATTCGCCAGAAACTGTTGTGGTAACCGCATTTCAATTGAAGTTTGTGTGGTTGTCATGCCAGTCAAGATGGAAACGTGAGAGTTGGTGCGATTCCAGGACCAGAGGTGTCAACTGGACTGTATAGCAGGCCCATAACAGTTAAAGAGGGAATGGTAGGGTCGCTTGAATAGGCTTATATATTAAATGAAGATTGGCGGAGCAGAGAGACTATTGTCTCCAAACCTAAGATTGAGCGAGTTGGAAAAGCGAATCTTGACAAGTTAATATGCGCACGAAAGGAGCGTGATAGAACAAGAACAGACTAGAACGGGCGACAACAGTAGACATCACCGTACAAGATATATGGCTGTGTTCGTTCAGAGTCTTCAGACTCCATTTACAGACATCACATGTCACGTTATACTCACAAACGGTATCCGGGTTGCCTCGTCGACGCTAGGCATTCGGGATGATGACACACGCAGAACTAGAGTCGGAGAATCTGTTTTAACGCGAGGACGATAACGTATTTTCATTTTGACCTCGGTCGTTGTATATAATTTCCTGTTTTATCGCGCTTTGTCAGCTTGACTCAACTTTTTATAACAGTGACTCACTCCGGTACCTCGACAAACCGAACGTGTATAGAAGCCGCGAGTTTGACTTGTAGAGTTGTGAAGCGATTCTGCATAGATGCCACGATTCCAACTCGAAGTGTGCATCGCCAATGGTCTTGCCGCTCTTCTAAGTATAGGTGTTTTTTACCTTAACCGACCCAAGGAAGGCAAAATATCGCTGCCGACGCATGATTCTTTGGAGGAAACTGGGGATGAGATAATTCATGGACATGACCCATTCGATGTGACAAAACCGGGGGACATCATTGATGGGTATCCTATTGATAGCGACGTCTTTTGGGCGAAGGTGTGTTCGATGTTTGATGTCCGTTTAGAATTTTGAAGGAATGAATGATACGCGTGTAGATGAGATGGCGAAAACTGTTTATGGCATTATTGCTGAGCGGTGTTGTGGTCGCTGATGCAATAGCACTTGGGTTTTCTGTAGCAAGCGATGAAGTTATGGACATCGTGACGTATAGCTTCAGCCTTGCTTTTGCCGTGTATCTTGTCACGATCGCGGTAGTGTCAGTCAACAAAGCAGACGTTGCTACTCATACTGAGTATATCCTTCACCTGACTGCACTCACAACCACAGCCGTACTTTCTATCACTTCCATTACTATTCTGCCCGACACGCCACCTGTAACTGCGTTCCTAGGTCCAATATCCCCTCTTCGCGAGCTGTGGGCAGCAAAACTTGCTCTATACTTCGTTGTTTGTCTACTCTATTTTACGACACCATCAGGTCCACGCCTTCATTATCCTATTGAAAGAATCTATTCGAAAAAGACTATTCAGGCGGCTATAAATCAAGAAGAGGAAAATGTAGCCGGAGTAATTGGTAAACCCAGGATGCCCTTTCATGCTTGCAAAATCATGTTTACTATTTGAAAATAGGTGCATCGATGTATCAAACATTACTCTTTTCATATACCACCAAGGTCGTTCAGCTCGGCAACATCGCCGCCAGCCTTGAGACGGGTGATCTACCCATCGTGCCAGGGAACATGCGCGCGACGTTCAATTACTCGAAAATGAAACGGGGCATGCGCGAGATACGTCTACGCATCTGGAATTGGAGTCCGAAGCCGGGAAGCGGGTTGACTATGGGCTGGCGCCTCGTGAAACTCAACTTAGCTACAATCACTTTGATGCTTTCGTTGGCAGCAATCAGTGCAGTGCTATTCTATACACCAGCGTTATTCATGCAACAGCTCGTGCGGTATTTAGAGGTAGACTCGGAGCGAAGCAACATGGGCTGGGGTTGGGTTTATGTCGCAGGGTTGTTTTTCTCGAATGCCATCACATATATTGGTGTGTGCAGCTTCTCGTTCCATATTGAAGATCTTGTTCAATTCGCCTGAACTTCCCAGTAACGGGCCAGCTTTGGTCCATGTCGACAACGACCATTCAGGTTCGCCTTCGCATCCAGCTCAATTCCATCCTATATGCGAAGACACTAGTGAGGAAAGACGTAGCTTCTTCCTCGTCTCAGTCAACTTCAGATACCGCTAGTAATACTCCCGGATCTTCAGAAGCTACTAAAAAGAGTGACGAAGACGACTTCTCGAGCAAAGCTCAGATTATGACGCTCATGACGACGGATGTGGACAGGGTCAGCGAGTTCGCGTGGCATTTGTTTTCTCTTGTCGGTAAGAATGCTGTGCAATTCGGTGATTGCACATTGTTTATCGTTTATCTCCTCTGGGATAGATTCGCCCATTGAGATCATCATCGGATCCTTATTTTTGTACAATCTATTAGGTGCGTTTATTGTCTATCAATGGTCGCTTGCTCATTTCGTACAGGTGTATCTTGCTTCTTTGGACTTGGCGTTACTTGTCTCTTCTTGCCCCTGAACCACTTCGCCGGTAAAGTCGTAGTCGGTGCTCAAGAAAACCTAATGAAAGCCCGTGATGAGCGCGTCTCTTTGATGAACGAAGTGAATTTATCGCGCATCTCTGGTCTGTTATAGTATTTATAACTCTATAGATTCTTGGAGGTATTCGAATGCTCAAGGTATGCTTTCTCCATCATCTGTATACAAGTTGATCTTATGACGAGGGCTCATAGTTCATGGCCTGGGAACGAAATTTCGAGGCCAAAGTTCTCAAGATTCGAGAAAAAGAACTGAAGTACCAGAAACTCAATTATTCTATTGAAGTACGCTCGCCTCGTAAATTCTGGTAGCGATTGTTGACCTACGTCTTTGATTCAGACTCTATGGAACGCTATCTGGTGCGTACATTCAAGTTCAAACTGACGAAGTTCCTTATATGTATCTGACATGCCCTATTACAGGAACGGAACTCCAATTCTTGTCACCCTTGTATCATTTTGGCACTATACATTGATCCGGCACCAGGTCCTCACACCGTCTATTGCGTTCACATCCGTGAGTAGCTCATTATGACAAATCAAAATCACATTGACATGTTTACAGATACTTGGTATAACAGTTCTAGTTAGTGAAATTTCTATAAGTCAAGCTCAACTCTTTCTCCTTAGTATTCAACGAGATGAAGTTTGCTCTAAACGCCTTGCCAGAGACATTCATCAATTTGCTTCAGGTGAGCTTTCTTGACCGATCCCAGGAACACCGCTGAATAGCACCTAGAGCTTGGTGTCTCTCCGCCGTATCGAAAAGTATATGGGTGCTGCTGACGTTTCTCCAGTCCCGCCTCTTGAATATCAGTCTCAGACTATCGCCTTTCGGTCGTGTAGCATAACATGGCCTCAGGACCGCTCGCTTAGGACTGCAAGTGCTACGCCTTCGGCTGCTTCCACCCCAAGACACAAGTTCATGCTGATCGACATGAATTTGAACTTCCCCCAAGGAGAACTTTCTCTGATATGCGGCAAACTTGGATCTGGAAAGACTCTACTTTTACTTGGTTAGTTGTTCCCGCTGAGTGAGAGTATGCACATTCTTAGCTAACTTTTTTCTGCCTATAGCGCTGTTAGGGGAGGCCGATGTACTCACTGGACAGGTTCTGTGCCCCCGATCACCCCCTGACTCGCTGGCATCGTTCGTGGGAGCAGATCTTGCAAAGGAGGTTTGGATTGTACAAGGCCTTTGTGCTTATGTTCCGCAGGTGAGCCTGATTGTGACATCATAGTATGCGTCTAATGGTGCCTTTAAAGGCCTCGTGGCTCCGCAACGAATCTATCAAAGGTAAACCATACCTAACATCGTTTCTAGTGACGCTTAAGGTTTCTTACAGAAAACATTCTCTTCAATCTCCCTTATGATGAAGAAAGATACCAAAAAACGTTGGAGGTAAGCTGTAACATGTTTGATCACGCGCATCTTTCTGAACAGCTCGGACATAACATGATAGGCTTGCGCTCTTATCAGCGATCTTGAAATCCTTGAAGACGGGGATGATGCGGAGATTGGAGAGCGTGGTGTTGAGTCTTTTCAACGATATGCCTTTCTATATGGACTCAACTTGATGCCTAGGTCAACTTATCGGGAGGCCAAAAAGCTCGAGGTATGTTTTGTTGTTTGAAACTGTTCTCAGGCATGTACTTACGGGCTATCAATCAAGTTTCATTGGCTCGTGCAGTCTACTCTCGCGCGTCGATCCTTTTGTTAGATGATGTGCTTTCGGCAGGTTCGTAGGCGGAGTGATCACGCGAGCACGAAGCTCATAATTTACCACAGTGGACGCCCATACAGCTCATCATCTCTTCCACCAGTGTCTCAAAGGCGAGCTCATGAAGGATAGGACTGTAATACTCGTGTCGCACCACGTACAGCTGTGTACTCCCGGAGCCAGCTACATCGTCGCTCTGGAAAATGGTCGCGTTACGTTCGAAGGCGATCGCTCCGCCTTCCAAAGCTCAGGCGTAATTCGTACTCTTGTTCAATCTACGGATCCAGGTGCCAGCGACAACAAAGAAGGGGAGACCATAGAGGAAGTGATTTCTACAAACCCGGAGGCGGACCCCAGTTCGGAGACGAGCTCCACGATTGCTCCGGTATCTGAGGCCAAAGTCAACAAAAAGCCGCCTAGGAAGCTGATCGAAGAAGAAAAACGTGCTGTCGGCCGTATCGGTAAAGACGTATGGGTGACCTATATTCTTGCTTGTGGTAGCGGCTGGTACTGGTTCCTATTTATTGGAGTGTTTATTGTTGCCTCTTTGAGTCCAGTTCTTGAGAATGGATGGCTTAGGTAATTTCCCAAACCTCCCACATTGATATCTTCCTTACGTCCCTTTGCAGACATTGGTCAGGCATTGACTCGAGTCAGGGAAGCGCTAGCTTTTATATAGCAGTATACGCCGGGATTACGACTGCTGGCCTGGTTATAACCACGGCCCGATTCTTTGTGCTCTATAACGGATCCATCCATGCCTCAAGAGTGTTATATGAGCGACTTCTCGAAACTGTCCTTTTTGCGAACATTCGTTTTCATGATACTGTCTCCCGAGGCCGGTTACTTAATAGATTTGGCAAGGACTTTGAAGGTTGCTCCATTCTTTGTTTCATGGCTAGAATTACAATTGATTTGCCAAATATTGTAGGCATCGACAGCAGCCTATCCGACAACTTTGGTCGTAGTATGATGTACGGGTTGTCTGGGGTTACCACAGTAATTACCATCAGCGTGGTTGGTGGGCTACCCTTTGTTTTTGCCATGTGTATTCTGGGCGTCATCTACTATAATGGTAAGCAAACATGGTTTGAACTTTGGCGGACCTATTTCTAACAATCTTATAAAGCTGCTAAGGTAAAGTCAAGTCGGAGATTACTCCATTTATTAGGCTCATTCTATGTCAGATTTATGGTCAAACTTCGAGGGATATGAGGCGACTAGGTAACTTTTTGTTACTGTTCTGCACATACGCAAGAATGCTGATGATGTATTTAACTCTAGATTCTGTGACTCGTTCTCCGCTGTATTCTATTTACGGAGAGACGATATCCGGTGTCACTATTTTACGCGCATTCGGTGCCTCTTCTAAGTTCTTGCGAGATATGCTTTGCTGTGTGGACACTGTATGTCGATACGTTGACGTTGACGTCTGAACCTACACTGAAGCGTTGGATATAGAATTCAAACCCTTACTATTGGATGTGGGGAGGTAGCTCTAAACCGCACTCTGACGCTTGCAGGCTCTCTATCTGACCCGTGCTAGTCAACAGGTGGCTTTCGATGCGATTTAATCTAGTTTCTTGCGGAGTCATCGGTGCTACGGCTTTTGTCTGTTTAGTTACACCGAGCATCAGTGCACCACTCGCTGGTTTTGCTCTTGCCTTCGCTTCAACTATTACTGGTGATTTGCTCTTCATGGTTCGGCGGTTTGTTGGCTTAGAACAATCAATGGTATGCGGATACTCGAATCATTTTCCTTATAGTGCCCTCACTGCTTTCCAGGTCGCACTGGAGAGAGTCAAAGAATATTCGGAACTCAGAAAGGAACCTCCAGAGTTTATCGAACCAAGGCCTCCTGCACATTGGCCTTCTGCAGGCGCCATCGAATGTCAGGATCTCGTCATCCGTTATGCTGTTCGTTCATATCTACTATCGAGGTTCTGCTTACTCATCATAGTCTTCTAGCCTGATTTGCCAGACGTATTGCATAAACTCAATTTCAGCGTTCTACCCAGCGAAAAGGTACGTGCCCATTTTGCTACAAAATACATCTAGTTCCTCATGAGTGGACGTCAGATCGGTATTTTGGGGAGGACGGGATCTGGTAAAAGCACACTCGCCTTATCTTTCTTCCGTTTCGTCGAGGCAACAGAAGGCAGGATCATGGTTGATGGCTATGACATCGCTGCAATTGGTCTTGCGGATCTTCGGAGTAGGCTAACGATCATCCCTCGTAAGTTCTGTGCCACCATCGATTGCCTCAGTTGCTGACCCGAGCAGAGGACCCAACAATCCTTAGTGGCACTCTACGAACGACTCTTGATGTGTTTGATGAATACGAAGATACTGAAATAGTGAGGATTTAGATCTCAATGAAGTATGTGTTGCTGATGACCGTCATAGTTCGAGGCTCTGCGAAGAGTTCACCTTTTACCTTCGGACAGTTCGACTGATGAGGACTTTGGTGCTATCAATGAAAATGTTTTCCGTAATCTAGACTCGCCAGTGTCAGAGGGTGGAGAAAACTTCTCAACGGGGTGAGTGAAGAGTTCCTAACTCAGTGCGATAATTAATATCAGATCAGTGAAAAACAGCTCATGTGCATGGCCAGAGCCATCCTCAAAAGATCTAAAATTCTTCTAATGGACGAGGTAAGTTGATCACGATTCATTTGACCTGAATGGTTTTTGAGTTCGGATACAGGCCACAGCGAGGTAACCTTACCGCCCCCTTTTAGATATAAAAGTTTGACACACTAGTTAGTGTCGACTATGCGACCGACGAACTGATCGGGAGAACGATCCGGCAGTAAGCAGTGCTTTGAATAGCGGAATGGCGATCAATGAACTGATGACTTTCTCTAGAGAGTTTGCAGAAAGCACAATACTCACCATCGCACACCGCCTGCGCACAGTCATCGATTACGACAAGGTATGCTGATTTCATTTAGTTTCATTATCACTCTTACAGGAAGAAAAGGTTATGTTACTTGATCAAGGACAAATTGTTGAATTTGACCGGTATATGTTCCAATGCGAAATTCTCGACCGAACAAATGCTTATATTTCATAATAGACCTGCGGTCCTCTTACGAGACTCTACATCCAAGTTCTACTCTCTGTGCAAAGCAACTGGTAAAGATGAATTTGCTATGTTAAAAAATTTGGCAGGGCTGTAATGCTCTCGGTGTAAACACGCTCTTTTTCACCTATGATAGCTCATCCGTTGTCCGGATAATTTATCTTTTGTTTATATGACGATCTTACATCATTTCACGCCCTTAATTGCATAGCTCGCAGCACTTAGCTCGTCCTTGTGGAGTTATACGATGCAGTGGTTCACCTTTCCATAACTATCATACCTAGTAGGATGGCAAATTCCATCGGAATTAAAATCGAATATTGCCGCAAAACCGATGCATGCCTGTGCTTAGCGTCACTCAGAGTATTTATTAGTAGTTCAAAATTCGCAATGACGCCTAGCCACCATGTTAAAGCATTGGTCCAATAGGCGTGGGTTGTTGCAATAAATAAATTTAAACTCTGAAAACGGGAATCGGCGGTGGGCTCAATGGGAATCGTTTTGACGCTGAGTGCTCAGCATCGTAGGCGTGACGTAGACTAACAATATCTGGAACTCAGATGACCTCTCAAATTTCCTTGCCGGATCCCAACATACTCCACACTCCCCAGGTTTTCCACATGGGCTAAAAATTCCTATCCTAGATTCGTAAAACATGGAGTATCTAGATCGCAGTGCGCACCACATTGCAGAAAAATCGAGTCTGCCATTGTAATAGAGTCCGTCATGTTATAACGAGAAGAATCAAGACAGAGGCGAGCAGTTTGATGGCTTCGCTACGAATGGCGTATCTAAAAATTGGAAGACGCATGGAGCAAGCTTGTTCTTGATTGGTACAAAATTTCGATTGATACGTTTCGCTGACAGC
>CEMU01566009.1:171-24104 GCA_900068965.1 Calocybe gambosa
GCCTCTGCAGCCAGGACGTCTATCTGCCTGAGTATAGTGTCGTCGTACGATCCAACTATCGCGTGTGTGTTGAGTTACGCAAACCAGGACAAGAAGCAGACAAACCAGAGACTGTCTCGAGATCGTTGACTGCTCTAGCACTGGAATCTTTGGCACTAGCGGCAACTCGAGTGATGAATACACGCAGGACTAGTTGCCTGAGATCAGTGAATCGTGTGACCATCGGGCACTATACACACGCTTCATGTCTGCGCCTTTCATTGCATCGAGTACAGCGCCCCGGTCAGCTGCCTGACAGTCCTAGGAGATGCTTGAAAGAAGCATATCGTGATGACTTACTGAAAGAGTATGTAAAAAATATGCGTTCGCTCCAGCAAAGTCATTTGCTGCAACTATACAGGGGCACAGAGCGAGGACGGCCGAGATTAGCAAGAGAGTCTGGAGTATGATCATCGGTATTGAGAGGTAAGCCAAAGAGGGCAGATCCAGATGGCCAAATTCTCTTGGGCTGTTGATTAATGCTTACAAGTAGCTTGAGAACTTCGTTCGGTCAGACGACTGCAGAATCACATAGTACAACGTCTGTGCATCATGCGTCGTGTGTGTCCTTGTGCCCATTTAAGTTCAGTGACCATCTACTCATTTTCTCACGCTGCCTTTTCCGTCTTCATGTCGCTCCTCATTGGCCCGGTGTCTGGCGCTCTGGTAGCTGGAGGGGTAGGCGCTGTTCATAGTTTCTCTGTGTTTAACATTACAAGTCCTGTTGTAGATCTATTATGGGTTTTCCAACTTGATTCACACTAGGTATGCAAACCGGCCTGTTCTATTGGATATGGTTAAAGAATGTCACCCGTTGTAGAACGGAACAGCATAGGCGAGAGTATGGCCTTGGGATATTGTGACAAGGATTAAGATTAACCCTGTTTTCCAGTCTACGCGCTCTCAGCATCCGACTTACCGAAAACCCGACGCTCATCCAAGCACCCATTTCAGCAGCGTCGCGTATACCACAGCATCCATTCGCTTCTACACTAAAAGAGAAGTGGAACGGTGAAATACAGACCCTTTTTACTGGGTTTTGGAGCTGGGGGCAGAAGGCGGAGAATTTTGGACAACAGTTGCTGTATGGACGGGAAGGCCAACGCCCTACTGGGCGTGAAAACCGTGAAGGATCAACATAATATAGTATTATTTTTGTAAGCTTGTTGGCCGAAACTTTTGATGTCATCTTATAATCTCCGCTCTCATGTTGAATTTCTTGCCTCAGAATCTCGGAGATGCTTTCGGGCGCAATATTCATAGCCGTGATAACAGTGCATCATCTTTCAAAGCAAGGAGCGTTCAGTGTGAATCAGCTCCTTCGTTGCGTCAGACTCGATAGAAGGTGTAATACACGCAACCACGAACGACGACCTTGATTATGATCAATGGCTAAATAGTCTGAGCATTGCACCAAAATTAGGAGTAACATAAAGTGAAATGGCAACTGTAGCAATTGGCATCCTACTTAAATATATATCATCGGCCTGTGATAGCTGTCCGTTGCCAAATCGGACGTCAACCATTCATTTGTGTTGCATCAGCGCAAGAGACACCATTTGTCCAGCTACAAATAGCAATTAAAACGACTAGATCCGGGGTTCGAACCGACTAAATGAAGGAGAACATGAGAGGGGCTATAGAATGGCGTCAAGCACGTCACTCACCACAATGCCAGCAATCTAAAAGATGGTAGGGATCACTAGACAAATTGATATCTAATGTCAAAACAGCTTAGGAGGGGAGAAAGCGTACTATTTCTTCTTTATTCTTAACAACTCTGGATAGTGTTCTCCCCAGAATGCCGCTGAAATGAAGCCACCTTAGAGAGATGTCTCAAAGAAAAATCAATAGAGGGTATCACTTTCGTGGTCAGGCTCGTATACATCTGCCTCATTCTTTAAATTTCAAGAGCATCAGTAACGTAAAAAAATCTCTCGCAGACGTACAGAGTATGCGGCATCTGGCGTAATCTTCCTAAGGTTGTCAATGGAGTCGCTCACTGCGGTATAGTGACCGCGCTTTTCCTGAACAGTAGCGTTCCAGTCCCACATTGAAGAGACAACCACATGGTATATACTAGATCTCCAAGCTGCTGTGATGCTCGTATTGCCATCCGATGGTGGAGACGTCGGGGAGGTCAAATAGATAACCAGCCCTGGCGTAGCTTTGTCGGCAGCAAGTAACCCCGATATAAGTGTAGACCGAGTATCGGATTGTTTAAAGGTTTTCCTGTCGATTCGGCGTGATGCGAGCACCACATTTTGGCCTACAACCTGAGAGGAGGAGCTTACCATGAGGAAATATCAAAAAGAGCCGCCGCTCAAAGCTCACCGTATGCCGGCTCGAAAACTCAACAAAGAAGCTACCCCAACTCGGAAACTGAGTCATAGTCAACCGTACGCCCGTTACCCCTTCGCGTTGTGGTCGCTTGCTAAACTGAATGAGAGGTTCTATTGACTTTGCGGCGTCTTCTGAATTAGAACCTGGGCGAACAAGGATGGCAAACCCTGGCTTAGAAGAACCCCCCCATTCTTCAGCTGCCCATCTAAGACCATTGTCCGTAAATATTGTCCACATCTCTTTGTTACGATCAGGGCTAGGGTCGAAGGTCAAGGTTGCTACTTGTAGTGTGATTTGAGGGGACACCAATATAGTGCTCTCAAGAACAACACCAAAAGTGCCTCCGCCACCTTTTAGGTACCCCAAGTCAAACCAAGTTGGAGCTAGAGGGGTACATATTCACCTCCACGGAGAGCGAAGAAAAGATCTTGGTTCCGACACGCGTTAGCAACCCTGAACCTGCCATCAGGCGTAACCACCTTGAATTGTAACTGCAAAGTTGTGTGCAAACCCCCATATTATTGAATATGTAATCTGATCGTTATGAATTGCTCACCACTCTGTCTGCCCCAAGGCCCATCGCACTTGATAGCATGCCATCGCCACCACCTTGCAACCAGCCTCCAGAAACACCAACCGATCCGTCGCTCCCTTCAGATACATAGGAGCGACAATACTTTCATTTATATCGTACCCACCTCCTACAAGTGTGATGTTGTTGGCTTCGGCGAATGTGTACGCTTCATGCCATTGAACACCAGCCTGTATTACGCAAACTTATTAGCAGGAGTCAAATGTGGTGAACGAAAAGGGAAAGCTCACTCCAACAGTGACGCCGGGGCTCACTTTCGAACATCCTCTCGGGACAAACGCCGGGTTGTAAGAAATCTACATTTGGTGAAGGAATATCCGGTCAGTTCACAAGAGAACATACATCTTTGAGATTGTGGGTCTGTTTGGCACCAGCAAAATTTCAGGATCATACATGATTCGTTGAAGGGGAACCGAACGCACCCACAACGCCAAAGAACGAGGTGCACTGCTGCGTCCACTGTAGTCATGCTAAAGGTTGATCAGGTTATCGAAAGGTAATAACAAGCACTTGATAGAGTTACTAACGCCAGTGTTCTTGATTACAAGGGGTGTTCCGGTACTTCGTGAGAAGCGAAACGCCGCTTTCACGTCTGAAGCATACTTCACATCAATCTGCCTTGTGGGTTAGTGGCGAAAAACTGGGGAGGCTTGTGACATACAAATCGTTCTGGCACGCTTCCTTGGCTACAGTTCCGTGTTGGCTTAGCAGGACTGGGATCGTTGGGGTTTATAGAGCTCAGAAGACACTGTTGTGTCTGGCTAGTTTGGCAAGTTTCCCATTGTACCTGCATGTACGCTGTCGCGATGGTTGAACGTGTCGCTATATAACATCTTAGTCACTTATGCATAAAATGATGGCGTGGTTGCTACCTTCTTCGAGATATGCTGATCTGACGGCAGCACATTCTGAAGAGTCAAAACCAATGGTGAAGCAAGGTTTTGCAAAAGGGACGCCTTGAAAAAGTCGACCGCCTACGGCTGTGCTCAAAGTATCCCAGTCACTTTCTTCAGCTTCAAGAACAAGAACTTCCTGACTGGATCGTGCAAGACTGGTGAAGGGAGCTAGCCAGAGGAGGAAGTGCACCTGCACCATACTCTCAAGGTTGAGATGACGCGCTCACGTGGTCACCGGTCACCGTCTAAGGTAGGGGTTACTACGGCCCCTACCTTATTATTTATGGCATTTGGAGGCATTTCGTCAAGTATACAAGTATTCATATGCAAATGGAAGAGGGTATCGGCGCCTTTTGTCAAGATCAATAACAGCTGGGGTACATATACCACAGGAAGAAGATTGGACCTCGATACAAGACGAGATAGGGAGATTGCGCGCACTTTAAAGCTCTCGTCTTGATGGCAACTGGCGTGAGTCGGTAAATGACGACGTCGCGCTGGTATCAATTATGCCGCCTGATTAGATCCCCCACCCTAGTCATAGTACAAAATAGCTGGAGCGCGCAAAAGAGCACATATCCATTCAGCTGCTTGTTACTTAACAATATACTTGAAAAAAAAAAAAAAAGGAAAGGACATCTCCTGCTGCTCCTGTGAAAACACGTAATCCCTCAAAGCTTCTTTAATACTTCTTTAGTGCCCATACCCCTGACCATATTGGTACCCATGCTGCTGCTGGAGCGGCGGAGGCGGCGGAGGGGCGCCATACTGATACGGCTGTTGCTGTTGCTGTTGCTGTAATGGTGGAGGCGGAGGAGGAAACCCTCCCATATGCTGTTGTTGTAGTTGCTGCTGCGGCGATGTTTGATACGAGTACGAATCTTGCCGCAGCTGTTGCGGTGGTGGCGGTAACGCCGGTTGGAATGAAGTTTGAGGTGAAGTGTACGTAGCATAGCCTGATCCCGATGCCGTCCTCTGCTGCTGGTGTTGGCTTCCATATGAATTTTGCTGTTGCGGCTGCGTTATCCCAGCAGAATCAAACGCCCCTAAACTTGCATACGGATCGCTTGGCAGCGACTGAGGCGAATAGAAGGACGACTGTGTAGGGCGCGGAGGTGGCGGCGGTAGGAACGACGATGGCGTCGAAACATGCTGGCCATAGCCCGATTGCTGTTGCTGTTGTTGGGGTGGGGGCGACTGCGTCTGATGTGAGTGACTAGGTTGATATGGCTGCTGTTGTTGTTGCGGTGGCGGTGGCGTTTGATAATGGTGTGTCTGCGGAGGTGGTGGAGGTAAAGGACTTCTATATGAGCCTTGCGGAGTTCCGTGTTGATGTTGTGAATTCCCACTATAAGGTTGGTGCTGTGTTGTCGAAGGAGGCGAAACCCCGTACGGCGCAGATTGATGATTATGCCATTGGGGTGTGTTGGACCCATGCAAACCCATTGACGAAAACGACTGTTCTAGGCTTGGCTTTGCCGGAGGGAGTGGCCTGGCAGCTATAGGGGGTACTGGAGGAGTCGCTGTCGACGACAAACGTTTCTCCGCTTCCAGTTTCGCAACGAGGCCTTCTCGCTCAACTTTTCGGCCAGACATAAAACTACGCGTTTCAGAGCGCAGGGTGTTGCTCAACTCGGTGAGTTCCGTGTAGAACTGTAGTCCTTTCACAAGTCCATCCCGAACTTCCATGTATCCGTCCTTTGCGTTAGCAAAACGTCTCACGGTGTCTTTCTTGTTTCGTTCGCGTTCTTCCCATTTTCGTGCGCCTGAGCCACGGCCGGCGTGTTCCTTTAGGCCCTTCCATAAGACTGTCATGTCGTGTAGAACTTTTTCTTGGGTGTGCACTGTCGCAGCGAGCCGTTGCTGGTATGGTCGGAACTTCTCAAGTTCAGCAGCGAAAAGCGTGGGCTCCACTCCGGTGTTACGACGATTGAGTAAAAGTAGATGAGAGACATCATCCGTTTGAACCTGAGAACGCTGTTAACACGACGACTAGATACATTCCATTGAGTTACCTTGTCCTTGAGGTCTTTAAGTACCTCATTCCTCTCTCTAGATATTTTATTAAGCTTCCCAAGGCGATCCTCGATTTCTGCAACAAAACCGCCAATCTTAGCCCGCTCAGCCGCATCATTAGCCTCATTTCCAGTGTCTAGATCTAATAGATGTTCCCCCGTATTGCCTGCACGCTCGCGGAACAGCTGTTCTAATTCATGACTTTGCAACAGCTGGATTTCAGGCTTCACCTGATTCCATAAATCCAGGACCTGGCCATCAGAAGTTCCTGCGGCGTCCAGCGCTGTCAAGTGAGACTTGAGATCTTGCCTCATAGGTTTCGAGTGCCCCGCGCTAGGGTCCTGAGTCCACTTGTGTTCCCACCTCACTCGCATCTCCTCACAATCCCTGCTTTCAATCTCCAGATCGCGCTCAATCCCATGCAGAGCATCTTTAACTGACCCCTTCAGCCTGTTGAGCTCCCTTAACATACTATCCACCCCCTCCTTTTGTTCCAATGAGCTGATGTCATCTTTCCACCTTTGCACCTCAATTGGAACCTCATCTTCGCCACCCACCGCACCTTCTGCCATCGCACGGTACCTCACAATACCCTCTTTGATACCCATCGCGTCCAACGCACTATGCACCTTACCCTCCGCCCCTTCCGCATTCTCCACCTCACCCCGTACAAGCTTCGCCTTTTCTTCCGAATACACACTCGCGCTCTCATGTACACTTAGCGGAACGAGTCTCGCAAACATATCGGAACCAATGGTCTTCTGCACTTCCGGCGCGCCGTAGACCTCGTGTATGGGTACAGGCTGTGCGACTTGCATGCCTTCGATTTTGGGTAGGGCTTCCGGGGAGGGAAGGATGGCATTATAGATGAGGTCGTTTTCGCGGCCGGCTTCAGTTTTACGCTCAGTGCAGAGGGTGGAGTGGGTTTTGACGAGGGCGAGGAGGGAAGGCCCAGCGTCGGCGGGGAGGGTTGGTGACATGGATGGAACAAAGGAGGAAGAGAAGGGTGTGGCACTGCGTACGGCCTCCTTTGCGAGGTTGTCAGCGAGTGTGAAGCGGACAAGCGCTTCGCCATGCTTTGACGCTGCGTTATCGGCTAGTCCTCGATAGTAATGTGAGAGCGAAGAGAAGTATTTTGCTTTGACCTGGATAAATGTTAGATTTGTGCTATATAATAAAAATGGACAACGTGATAACGGACCTGTATAACTGTAACCCAATTCCGGTCAAATATGCCCTTTCCCATGAACTCCTTGACCTCCTCAGTCAGCGTGGTGTACAGTGTAGCCACTTGTGCACCGATCTTTGCCACCAGTGCATTCCCTTTCTTCTCGTCAACGCACTTTTCAAAAAAGACCTCCGAGGCTTGGGCAAGTATAACACTAGACAAGAACTTGATCACCTCGCGGGAGAGATCAGTCGATGGCGCGTGAAGAAAGTTTTCATTGATGTATGTGAGCATACCCGCGCAGGTGCGGAAGTAGTGGAAGGCGCGTTTTGTCCCCTCTGGATCTGACCGGCTTTGAGATGCAGCGATAGCAGAATGTGTAGCTGCTATCTGGAAAAGAACAGATGCCTTTTCGTATGCAATGGATGTTTGAGTTGTGAGCTTGCTCGTAAAGGCGTCGTGCCATGGGAACGTCACTTTGATCTCTGAGAACCGCAGTTCAAGAAGCTCGAGTTGACCAAAGTATTTGTAGAGAAGATCCCGGGCTATAGAAATCAGGTAAAGGGGGGATGGAGTATTAGATGAACTACATTTCTTGCCTGTGAGATCACTTCCGGCTCCGCGAACCGCGTCTTGGCGGCATCTCTGTAGAGCGGCACATTCAGTGGCATAGTTATCTGGGTTTTCGCCATATGATTGAGCAATAAGATGACGGATAGGTGTTGTCCAATCTACTTCGTCTGTCGCTTTCTTTGGAATAGAAACCATTGGAGATTGGTGTGCCATTGCGATGATGGACCGTGGTCAGCAAGGGTATGATGAGCGCAGCAAGCTGTAAGATGGATTGCCACATACGGAATTGGTCGCGGTAACTTCCGGTTCTCTCTTGCTCCTCCATCATGTCTTCAACAAAACCACAGGCTAGCGAAGACATTATTGGCCAAAAAGTAAGCGCATTAACTTCCTATTACGTCGTGTCATCTAATTGTCTCGAGACAGTATGACCGCTGTCGTAGGTTTTCGTGCTTGAAACCTGGTTTTTTGCGTTAATTAACATGACCAAGTTGCGGATCTCCTGGTTAAAACGTAACGTTCTCGCCTTCTTGTTCGCACACAAACGCGCTCAATTACATTTATATTTCTTAGTGGTGTCGGTTTCAGTTTAGGAGTTGTGGCCTCTGTTATCGTCTTCCGTCGTTCGTCCCAGTCAACATTCCTCAAAAGACGTTAAAACATTTACACAACTATATAGGACGAACATGGCCCATCGCACTTTCAACGGGCTTTGGCGCAGGTGCAGCGTATGCCGATTGTGACCGCTCATTCAACCCTGCTAGAATACCTGGCACGCGCATCGTGTCCTCAGCCGAGTTGAACAAGTAAACTGCTAGTATTGACAAGAGACGTGCACTGGAGTTATATACATAGTAAGCAAAGAGCTCATCTGTACTGTGCATAGAAACCAATACATTAGAACATACGCGCTACTTTTTAATTTGTCGACTCGCTGTGACGCGGTAACTTGCGTTGTGGTTCTCCCAAGACGAGACGCTTATACAATACAACTGTCCCCAAGAGCCATCAGGATTAGTAGAAAGTTGAAGCAAGTTGAACGTTTACACGAAGTAGCCACCACAATTGGGAGTGAAACGAGCAGAGTACGTATGCGGCGTAACTGAACAGGGAGTCTGCGCTGTTCAGCCATAAGTATGATGGTTTTTTTTTGGAGTGTTCCAGTGGCTGTGCCCGGTCGTTTTCCAACTTTTTACTTCCATTCATTCTCGAGAAAAGCTGGTCTTTGTCTCAACCAGTCCCTTGAATCTCACAAGTTCATACCCACATCGCTGTAATGCGTCTTTCTCTCCTGGCGCTGGCCGCCTTTACTGCTATTCCCGCCCTCGCACTTCCTCACCTGGCTCGCATCAGAGATGACGTGGACACCGCTGGTCATGTTTTTGTTCCGCACAAAAGGCCCAGGGACCTGACAGAACCAGTGCCAGAGACTGGATGGAGATCATTGAAGAAACCGCGACCGGAAGCAGGACAGGCGAGATCGAAAAGGCGTCTCACAGGCGCAGATACAAGAATGACAGTGTCTAGCGGTCAATATGTTCCCCCTCCCCCTTCCTACGCTACCTGGGGCGATCCAAATAAAATCGCACCGCCACCAGTTCCCGAGCTGAAGGAAAATGTCGACCCGAAGATGACGATGTCGCGTCTCAGCCAACCCGTACCCCTCTACCACCCTGTTCCTCGCCGTGCTATTCCAACGAGTCTAAATAATTGGGCTCAAGCAAGTGGAATCGCATCGGACCCCCATGAGGAGGACAAGACCAAGGTCACAACGTCTGGTCTTAGTTCCTATGTTCCTCTCTACCATCCTGTGCCTATTCACCCCATCCCACTTATATCAACAAAACAATGGCAATAATTGCCCACGAATATTTGGCATTGGTCTATACATCTTAGTTCTGTATGTACAGTAGGGTGGTATCCATGGCCAACGGCTTTTCGTATTAACAGATTGTTATGTTTGTGGGACAGCCACAAAAATCAAGAGGACGGGTTGAACGCGACCTCGTAGGTTCTCATTACATCAAACACCAAAATGAACAAACGGAACCCATCGATGATAGGGTGTACCTTGTCTTCTCAACTTTTGAATAGCATCGTGCAACCCTTCACTAGTCCTTGTGACGTCTGGCTCTCCACCTCCCTCCACTACTTTTGCATACACGACCTCTGCAACCTCTGGCCCGTCCATATCACTCATGCTCCACAGAGTCCCGATAGCAGCTTGGAATCCTGCCAGGATAAACCCACCAGCCAAGTGAATGGCCTCGTCAGCAAGTTTGGCATCTCCCATCGCCGTCTCGCAAGCCGACAAGAACACAAACTGGGAGAACGGAAGATCTGCGCTGAGGATCTGGCCCAACTCTAGTTTACCGTCGGCAAGCAGTAATGCACTTTTCAAGGGATCAGTCGTGTCTTGTTGGCCATGACAGGCTAGATGAAGCCAGGCAGAGGTCCGCATGCATTCAAACACCTCATTGACAGTGCCTTCCTGGTCGATGATCTGAACCACTTCATGTTTTTTCCCCAGAGCTGACTGCATTCTAGCTAGCTCCGCTCGAACTGAATGAAGCTTAGGTTGGTCTGGAGCTTCCGCCACGGCTACTGCGGTAAGAGTCACCGGCTTGTCGACCGGCTTTGCCAGTGATTTCCTAGCTCTCAGGAGCCCAGTGAGAGTCGAAGTGTACGATTGAATATATGGGCTACCGACTTCCGCAGCTGCGTGGATGGGAAGGGAGGTGAAGGCGCCTGAGGTGCACCACCAAATCCTACCTCCGTGGATGTTATTCTAGAGAAAACTTGAGAACATGGAATACACGTATTATAACGATACAAAAATACCTGTCTTAGAAGTGCAAATACTGGCTCAATGACTGCAGCTCGCAGTCCAGAAAGCATATCGCCAATGAGGTCTAGATCCTTCGAAGTATACATAGGTTTCAGCCCGCCGTATCTGGTTGGATTCCGACTGAAGATCCTATGGGCCGAAAGGCCCGTTCTCAATTTTCCAAGCCATTTGGCAACCGCTTCGGGGGTAACGTCCGCGAGAGGGACACACCGCGGCTGTTCTGTCGGCGAAAGTATGACGAGGGCGGCACTCTTGGTCACCGTGTGGTGTAACATAATTACCGGCCCACAAGCTGCCGCTTGGGCAAGTTGTTGGTATTGAGGGAACCTCATGAAGTCTTCGAAGCCGTCCATTGACCTTATTTCAGTGATCAGATCATTCCTCTGTGACACTAGGGAATGATCGCTGGTTCCTTGGCCTGAGGGGAGATTCAAGGCCTCTCGAGAAGTTTGGTCGGAAGCCAACAGCTTCTGTGAAAGGTTCTTAAGTTTTGCAGCTACCTCGGGATGGATCTCTGAGAGCCTATCATCATCAGTTTTCAGTTGTAAAGATTGTTGGTGGACAACTGAAAGACCCCTCTCGTTGAACTCGATAGCTGCCTCGTAATTTCCAAGGTGAATGGCTGCTGCTGCTGCCAGACGAGAGATGTCACCAATGCCATAGCGAGCTACCCTAAAGTACTGGTTTGACATGGTGCTTCCCATCCACACAAGGTCTGGCAGTAACTCAAATACTCTTGTAAAAGCACGGAGAGAAAGTCGCAGGTCGTATTTTGTATTAAGGCGCGCAACTTCCAGCGCCGCTTTCCAAAGTTTCGACGGCTGAGACGATTTTGGCTGGAGAGCCAAATTGGAGTACAGCGTGAGGTTGTCACGATCCCCGGAATATTTTGTACGCTCGTACTTGCGACCGTAGATCATGGCTAGCTCCAATTGTCGCAGACAAACATCCGGGTGATCGGAAGGCGCATGTTCAAGAGCCAACTTGAAGTATCTTTCTGCAGCCTCCAGGTCGTCAGGACCACCGAGGCTGTCATACCGGTTAACATAAGACTCTGCAAGGCCTGCTTCGACGTGAAACAGATCGGAATGATCTGGGGCAATGCTATCAAGAGCTATTTTATCATGTTCAACGGCGGCTTCTGCGTCATCTGGCTGAGCAAGTCGCTGGTACCGATATTTATAAGAAAAGGCAAGAGCTGCATGACGGTCCGGAAAGCTAGGATGATCATGCGGAGTCCCTTCCACTCCGAGAGTATTGTATTTCAGAGCCGCCTCTAAATCATCGATCGTGTCCAACCTTCGAAATCTATCTGCGTATGTCGTTGCTATATCTACTTGAAGTCCTGAAAGCCCGGGATGATCGACAGGCATACCCTCCAGAGCCACCTTTCTCAGCCTCAGTGATTCCTCGAGATCGCTCAAGTCACCGATTCTCTGGTAACGATATGTGTACAGAGCTGCGAGATCAGCATGAAAGATGACCATATTCGGGTGTCCCGAAGGTGTTCCCTGACAAGCTAATTGAGTATAGGTCAACGCTGCCTCAAGGCTTTCTAGATCCTCAAATCTCCGATAGTAATCAGCATAAGATGTCCCCAGTGCAGCCTGACGGATGCGTAGCTCAGGATCGTCAGCGGATGTATTCTGTACAGCTAGTTTATTAAACACCAGGGCTTCTTCCAAGTCTTTTACATCGCCTAGTCTCCTGAACCTGTCCGTCAGCGATCCAGCGATTGCCACTTGTCGTCGTGGAAGGTCAGGATGACCTTTGGGAATGTTCTCAAGTGCTAGGCGTTTGAGCTCTAGAGATTTTTCCAGATCACTTAGCTGCCCAAATCTTTTGTATTTATCGGCGTATAGGACAGCGAGACCTGATCGGTATTCGGGCAGCTCACGATCGTCAGGAAGCACGGCATCAAGGGCTTGCCTCTGATAGCTTAGAGCGGACTCCAAGTCGCTGTCGTTTCCTTGCCTTAGGTAACGGTCTCTATAGGCAATAGCTAACGCAGATCTGCGAGAAGGTAGATCTGGATGGTCAACGGGGGTGTTTTCAACCGCCATCCTATGATATTTTAACGCAGAATCGAGATCATCAACCCTTCCAAATCTCCCGTGAAGATGGGAATGGGTAAAAGCTAAAGATGTGTAACGGATTGCAAGCTCTGGATCACTTTCAGCCGTGTTATCCAAAGCTATCTTATGATGATGTAGAGCCGCCTCAAGTGCTTCCGCCGCTCCCAACCTTCGATAATAATCTGTGTACATACCAGCAAGTGCTGTATGGCGACTTGGGTACCTCGAATCTGTTGGGAGAGTGTTATGAACGGCCATTTGCTGACAAGACAAAGCACTTTGCAAGCTTTCAACGTTTCCCAGTCGTCTATGATGGGATTGGTAAACAAGAGCCAGGCTTGATAGACGAGCGAACATCTGGTAATCGTTCTCAGGGGTCTTTTCTATAGCCATCTTTTGGTGCTCCAGAGCGGCTTCCAGATCAGCAAGGTCTCCCAACCTTTCGTAGTGCATGTGATGAAATATCGCCACTTGTGAGTGTTTTTCAGCTAGATTTGAACTGTCAGAAGGCGTCATCTCCAGAATAGCCTTTGCATAGCCTAGTGCCTTATCTAGGTCAGTGACGACACGGGCTACCTCATAGCGGTCCCTGTATAGTGTAGCCATAGCACCCGTAGAGTGCTCGACGGCAGGATGCCCTTGGGGTGCTGCATGAAGAGCATCTTCGTAATACCTGATTGCAAGATCGAGGTATGTTATGACATGCAGCCGTGCATACATGTGTTCATATGCAAACGCAACGGCGGCTAGATGCAGAGAAAGATCTGGGTGGGAATGAACAGTCCCATAGACAGCTGCCTCCCCGTTCGACAAGGCGGCTTGTAGGTCGCCCAAGTCCTGATGCGCCATATAACGCCGCATGTAGGCAAGACCGAGCTGGTATAAGTTTTCTGATGTTTGTGGATGGCCGAGCGCGCTCGCGCTCACAGCGCCTAACATGATTCGTATATCTGAATCTTCTTTATTCGGCTTTTGCGTGATGGTTTGTCTTTTGACTAGCACAGAACCCTTGAAACGACTTACGATAGTCCCATCACCACTGGACCGCCTGATCTTTGGGCCATCACTAGCGTGCATCAGACCATATAAATAACTTCTGAATGACGATCAACTCACCTTTCTTGGTTATTTTCCTTTGAATTCGCTGTGCCGACCATGCCTGCTTCGCGGTCTGGAAAATATATACGAAAAGCAGTGGCTGTCACTTGTGTCTTTGGGAACGTGCCTGTGCGAGTTCTCACGGGATCTACCATTAATATAATGCGGGGGCGCCAATCCGTCAAAACCCTGACTGTTCAACAGAGGATCAAGCTCGATCAAGGGTGACTCGCTTTAAAACTTTCGAGATGTCGCCAATAGACCTGAACCTAAGCGCCTTTTCCCACATCCCCGACGTGCTCCAGTTTGCTGCGATATAGAAATGGTGAGCCTTTCCCCCTACATAAACTAGTTATTCAATCATTACAGGCAACATCACGCGCAGTCTGCACTGAGTCCGTCTACGACCCGGTAGCTGATCTACCATATTGTTCCATTTTTTCTGCATTCCCTGATACGGCCCTTTTAAAAGTTCTTCAATTCGTTGGGGCAGAGTCCATGTCAAATCACTGCTTTCTTGGGAAGCGTTTGCTATGCGGGTCGTAAGTTCCATGCCAACACCCATGTAAAGACGCGTATACCTGAGACTGTTCGCCAATACAGAATATACTGTTGACCCCCTTGAACAAGGTGATTATTACCGCGGACCCACTGCAAAGGATCCCAACGTCTGTGAATGCAGCTCTGTATTCTACAGTCTTGCTAGTGCTTGTGCAGCCTGTCAAGGTGCATTAACTCTTAAGTAGGGTTTCCATTGTTCTATTCCTCGCAGCTTGGTTGATTCTCTACCTAGATGGTCCCGGTATAGCACCAATTGTTCAACTCTTTACACTGCAACGTGTGTTGAACCCTTTGAACTTTTATCTTGATCTGCGTTGATGCTTGATAAGATTTCCTCGCCCTATTCCTCCTCTCACCAAAGTTCCTCATTGGGCATACCTAGACCCTACTGCATGTTTCCTCCCGCTATTTTTGTTAACTGAGTTAAACAAACTTATAGGTCGACGATACCTTCAATTTTACTGCTGCCTTGCAAGTCCTTAGTAAATGGCATTCTGCTAATATCCCCTACATGTACTAATGTCAAAGCAGATGCGCCAGAGTCTACAGCTCCGCCACAACCATCGCGATCGATAAGTATTCCGGGGGCGTCGCCTTCTTCGCCTTCTTCACCTTCTTCGCCTCCAGAACGTTCTTCAAGTTCTAACGCTGGACCCATAGCCGGAGGTGTAGTTGGAGGTGTGATTGGACTGGCTTTGATCGCCGCTTTAGTCTTCTTGTGGACTAGGCGCCACCGTACGAACACCTCATCCTCATCTGAGGCTCCAGCCGCACCCGTTACATCCATGTCTACGAGTACCGCCACTTTGTTCGCTCCTGGCATGCCGTCGCAGAAGTTATACGTGAGATAACCTCACCCTCACGACTTTTTGCCCTCTCATCTTTATATAGAACCCGTCCGATCCAACTACTTTCCCCTCGAATCCAGCAACTGCTCCGACCCAAGTCTTGCACCCCAATATCTCTGGGAGTACATATTCCGGCCCTACATCTCCCCAGGGTGCCCGATACCCTGGTGTTCCTGAAATTTGAAGAAAATAAACATGCCTTCCAATACCCTATCAATTGATTCTGGGCTCCATGTCTAGGGTTGCTGCCGAAACTTCCTGCAGAGGTATACTATGGGCCATTTTTGTTTGGTGGCGTAGGTAATTTAGTAAGGTTCTAGTTGATGTCGTGATAGGAGCTGTACACCCCATTCTACATTATATCATGATTGTTTAACGATCTTGTCATTAGACTGACATGACACTTCACTCTCGAACATCTGATTCACTAACTAATGAGATATAGCAGTGTGTCGCGTCGCTCAAGAACACTGGGCGCAGATGCTCATCGGTTAGCTTAAGTAGTAATTGTCTATCCGTCTAAATTGATGCACTCCTTTTGGGAACGGAAAGAGCTACTAATATCACCCCGAGTTAATTGTTCATAACTACCTGAATGTGTATGTGGTAGATTGAAATAAACGTTATGCTAGTATAAATTACTGTTGTAGCGGCGGGTTCTGTGCAGCTTTGTCACCCGCATTTTTGAATTGCAGAAGAGCCTTCCAAGCCTTCCCCGACATGACGCTGTCCCTCGCCATCCTAGTTCCTTCCTTGTAGTCAGTCGCTTTACCAGCGACGACTAACAAGGCCGATGCGTTGATCAATACCAAGTCCAACAATGATACTAGCTTTCGTGGCACATCCATATTTTCTCTCAAGCACAACAACTCTCTCAGCGTCTGAGCATTCTGAGTCGGCGTCCCACCCAATGCGTCTCTCAGCGGGTGCCTTTTCACTCCAAACATCTCCGGGGTCAAGACAGTATCCGTGATCTCTCCGGTAGGATGTAAATGCCATGCCCACGTCTCGCCAGCGCAGCTGATCTCATCGAGGTGTTCGAATCCACACACGACCAAGGCGCGCTCGACGCCACCCTCACGCAACGATTTAGCAAATGTGTAACCTAATTCACGTTCCGATACGCCTAGAACCATGCCACGAGGGCGGGCAGGGTTGATAAGGGGACCGAGGACGTTGAACATTGTGCGGAAGGGAAGTTCGCGGCGAATAGAAGCCAGACGGGCAAGAGCCGGATGATAATGAGGTGCAAGAATGAATGAGAATGGAAGACGAGGAAGTGGTGTAGTTGTGCCTGGCGTGGGCATTGTGAGGAGGCAGCCAAGGGACTGGAGAAGGTCGGCAGAGCCTGATGAGGATGTTGAAGCACGGCTACCATGCTAAGTAGAGCTGTTAGCAAGACATTGTTTGCTGCGATAAGTTTTGCGTCGGCACCTTAATAACACGAGCTCCAGCACCTGCTGCCACTATCCCAGCGGCAGTGCTCACATTGAAGAGATTATAGCCGTCTCCGCCTGTTCCTACGATATCCACAACAAAGTCTGACTGAGATGCCTCGACTGCGATTTTGAGGGCGCGTGAACGTAAAACTGATGCAGCAGCAGCAAGAGATTCCGGTCGTCGTTCCACGCGGTTGATATGAAGGGCGGTGAGGAATGCACCAGCGGCTATAGGGTCGACTGCATCAGGAGTAAAGAGATAGTTCAACGCTAGAGTGAGGTCCTGTGTACTGAAGTACTCAGGAGTATCAACGAGTCGATTTAACAGGGTCTCGAAGGTATCAGTAGTGTGGATGAATTCTACCATGATGCTAAGCGCAGGAGATGATGCTGGGGAGATGGAAGGCTTCGAACGGTGAAAGTCGATATCATTTTATTGAGAAGTGGCGAGTGACGCACACCGGATCTGACCCGGTGTACTCGTCGTCAATAACGCAAAGTCTTTTGCAGATCCGAACTTGGAGCATATTGCAGATGTCAATCTGGCTAACTACCCCCCTGGTAGATTGTTGATCATGGTGTGGAAGACAAGGTTTTTTCAGCCGCACTCAGCCCTGACACGACTTAAATAGCATCTCCTGCGCCGCCGGCATTTAGCACACGTGTGAATTGCCTATTTTTGTAACCCTACTCGACAACATTTCCCGGTTTGTAGCTCCTTCGGATCAAATCTGCACCCCTCTCTGCGATCAAGTACGTTGCCGCCATGGTGTGCGCCGATGGAACAAATGGCTTCACAAGGCCAAGGTAAGTTAGGAAGGGTAAAGCTCGGTATTAAAGTGGGCTGTTTCACGTACGAAAACTGAGGCATCAATCACTCGAAGTCCATCAACGCCTTTCACTCTTAGGTCTGGATCAACAACTCCGTAGTCTGAGGTCTCTGCTGACATGGCAGCAGTCCCAATCGGATGGTTGAAATTTGCACCATTAGCGCGAATAAACTCGTCTAGCTCTGCGTCGGTTTTGGGAGAAAAGACAGCAGGTCCAACATAACTTTTGATAGAGGGCGCTTCCGCAAAACGCTGCGCACTGCGAAGACCTTCACGGACGATATACATGTCTATATCTGACGATAAAACGGCAGGATCAATGATCGGGTGTTTGAAAGGGTTGCTCGAGTTGAGCGCCAAAGAGCCACCTGTGTGTATGCGTAAAATCAATACGTGTCGTCTTGTTAGGGGAACAGGACCAACGAGAATGTGGCGATACAATAATGGCGCCAATGAAGAAAAAGTTTCCCGTCGGTGGTATGTTTATTCCGATGCCGTTCTTAAATAATTAACGGTTAAACAATAGTCATCTTGAAATAAAAAAAGACGGACAGTAATCAAGAGCTCTACATGTGCAGAGCGTGGGCCAGCTGAAGGATCGCCATATTTCCTGAACAGATCACCATCATCTTTCACACGAACATACCCAAGCTGGGTAATGGGGGTGACCACAAAAGGTCCTGTTCGCGTAGTCCTCCAAGACTCGAGTGCTTTGGCAGCAAAAACTGGGTCCCTTGTCCAAGTCTCCTGCGTATCAGTGGTGTTGACGGTCCACAACAATGGTGCCATGGCGTGGTCGGAAAGATTGCGACCAACAGATGGGAGATGAATTATCGGCTTGATACCAACACGCTTCAGGTCTGCCGAGTCCCCTATACCAGAATGCAAAAGAATGAAAGGAGACCCAACAGCACCGGCAGAAAGGATAACCTCTTTCTTCGCAGTCAGTGTTCGACGGCGACCTTGGTGCATTGGGTTTGTCAACGTGTAGAAGAGATCAAAATCAACCAGTCATTTACCTCTGCTGCGACTATCTACAAACTCAACTGTTCGGAATGAGCGTCGGCCGTTTCTGTTTCCAGTCTGTAGAACGCGTGTCACTTGGGTGTGTAGAAGGACATGGAGGTTTGTTCGCCTGAGGACGTCCCGCGACAAGTAAGAGGTAGCTGAACTGTCTCGTTCGCCATTCTTAACCGTTGCTGGGGCCCAGCCTAAACAACAAGGTGTCAGAATTTTTCTCGGGACGTCGCTAGTTGGTCAACCCACCAATGCCAAGAGGGCTTCCTGCGTTTAAATCTACATTATATGGGAATTCACCTGGAAGCTCCGCAGCGGCTGCAAGGACACGGTGGTCCGTGTCAAGAGGATAACCAGGAAGACAAACAGAGGTTGTCCCATTAAAACCATGAGCGGAGGGATCGTACTGGCCGGTTATATTATGTCCATCAGCGGGGTGCGTCCATCTCTCAGACTGAACGAAAGTTCAACAGCCATTTTTCGTGCAAGCGATCTCACAAGTACCTTTCGGATGTATTTTTGGAGGTTTTTCCAAGACCAGCCTGGGTCACCGGTAACTCTTGCATAGCGGTCGTAGTCATCCGAAGATCCACGAGTATATGCCATGGTATCTATAGATCATGGCGTAGTGTCCGAATTAAATTCATTCACAATATTAATAACTGAAAGACTTGCTGACGCTGCTGCTCCCTCCAAGCACTCTTCCCTGTGGAAAAGGGAAACTCCTCCCATTCAGATGGGGTTGGGCGGTCGTGGTGTAGTTCCAGTCCAATTGTGTGGAGGGCGCCAAACGCGTCCAAAAAAATGGAACCTGTATATCTTCAATGCCTTCGTGGCTGTTGAGATAAGGACCCTTCAACTCTTTCGTTTGGAGATAAGTAATTCGTTGACTCACGAGCCACCAGCTTCGAGTAACAGAACAGAGAATATAGGGTTCTCGCTTAGGCGGTTTGCTATAACGTTTCCAGCATTACCACCTGCCCGACCAACATTTAACGAGGCTCCCGACAACATAGACGAAGTACATTACCTCCAACGACGATGTAATCAAATTTACTGGTGGCTAGATCACTGACGTCTTCAACGATTGTTGCAGAGTAGAGTCGGACTACTGCTAAGAGACAGATAGTTGCCCGTAGTCTCTGAGTTGCCATTACTGTTCCTTGTTGCGCAGTAATTTAGAATGATGGTAGGTTGTATGGTGGAACCATCCTCAATGTCACTGTTATATATCATAAGAGCAATATAAAACCGTGTCGTAATGGATAAGCGACAGCCCGGGATACACGAGCTTGCGAAGAAGCGTCCAAGTAAAATCAGCCACGATCATACAATGGTTGGGCGCATTGACATGTTGCAAACCTGGTCATCATCCCGATGATCCCATTGAAGGCAATGCCATTAAAGCATAGACAAAGAATTCCAGACTTTGAGCGAGAGAAGAGCGTCCGATGTCATCCCGATGTCAGTCCATATTTGGTAATTCTCGAGGTAATCAACGCGTGTAAGCACAACTATTTAGGAGACAGATCGGGTAGATCGGCATTGCAGCCTCGACATTCTATGTGGAAGCCCGAGCTGGCAAAAGCAAGAAGCAGTGATGTGCGATGCAATGTCAAAATGAATGGTCACTCCGCTAGTTACCTAGCAATCATCGATTCACAAGCAATTCAGTTGGTAGAAGTCTATATATTGATAGAAGGGTAGGTAGTAATACAGCGCGCGCGATATGCGTAAGTCAACCACGCTGCGAGGCACACTCATGGATTGACGCTGAAGGGAAAAAGAGATCGTTTCATATGTCGACGTATAAGCCAGATTCCTTTCTCATTTTTGTCATTGCTTGCGTCAGGTAATCAGAAACTTGCACAGATAATTGCCGTGAAAAATACCAACCTGCGATAATCGCACTGCCGACACCACTGCCGTCCTCAGCATGGTGGGTTACAATATTCCTGCAATTACAAGTAAAAACCTCAACACGGAAATAGGTGAAAAAGTCGAGTGAACATATTCATACCTTCCTTTTTCGCCAAATATATCGATAAGACCTTCATGTACCCGGTCCGCGAATCCAGGATATTTCTGTACTCCTTGTAAGTCTTACGGGTAACAACAACAGTCAAGTGTTGAGGTATAAGGAACGCACGTTATACAGAGAACCGTCCGCACCGACTGAGCAGCCTTCATCCAGATATCCCATCTTAGAAACGATGGCAGCAATACCACAAGCACTAAGGCGTGCAGCACGGCGTCCTATCAATTTCGCAAGAGCGCGGAAGAATTGCCTTTCTGCCAACGTCGTTTCTACCGCAAAGAAGTGAGAGAAGATACCAATGATCATCAACAGCTCGTCTGTTGGGTCACTAGGGTCATATTCTGAGTAGGGTGTTCCTGTAATCATGCAAGCCGCACCTCTCCATCAGAGATAAGAAAGCGGTATCAAAAACGTATGGGTTTTCGAGTTTGTATGTATTTTGACCGAGGAAGAGAACACCTTCGTCTATAAGCTCACAAATTACGAGCCGGAAGATTTCGCCAAGATATCTCCCTGAAATCAATTTCTGTCGCATTTTTTTTTTGCGTGAGCGGCTATATCCAAGCAAGAGAAAGACACACTTCAAAGGATTGCTCCCCGGGCTTGTTGGATGATTCGTCGACAATGATATCATACTTAGTCCTGGGTAGATGTTCGTGCTCAAAAGAGTCGAAGGCACCCTTTGAAAATTTAGTTTAAGTCCGTTGTTGACTAGAAAAGGAGATAGGAATCGCGCTTAGGCGCGCTTACCCATTCACAATTGATTGCCATATCCACCGAATTATCGATACCCAAGTTTTTAATTTTGGGAATGTCCTTAACGTGTTCCATATATGCTGCATTACATCCTGTGCCAAAAATGACCGCAATTTTCGTCTTTGGATTGACATAGTGCGATGCAATCAGTGTCCCTGTGGTATCATTGATCAGAGCTGTCAATGTAGCCGGGACGTCCTAAATCGTGAGAAGCATCAGATAGGTATAACAATGAGATGTTTATTGTAACTGACATATTTTGCTAAGGATTTACGGAACATTTCTGCGACATCATTGCCTTCTGTATTCTTCGCACCAAAGCCTTTTGTCCAACGGATGAGTACCCCGTGATCAATTTTCGTCTGACTAGAAAGTGCAGGATTAGAAGCAAGCTTATTCAAGACGGAAGGTGTCTTACGCGCATGGATACGAGAACTATTTGATTGTGAATCATCGGTAGCTTGCTGGAAAGGACTATTGCCGTACCGTAAATCCAAGTGGCAGCTTCTCGCCAGGTTTAACCATTGGAGCCCCGTTCTCATCCAAAAGGTTATTGACAATAAACGATTTAAGAGATTCGGCGCAAAAGTCGAAGAGTTTTTGGCCATCGTCTTGCTTTTGCTCTTCTGTAAGGCGATACTTGGTTTGCGTGATCTCAAATTTGCCTTCCCCTTGGACAGTCACAAGGCACACGCGAAGATTCGTCCCGCCTATGCGTAGAACAGTCAAGGATGGTAGACTACGAATGAGATTGAGTTCGAGAGATACAGACAAGAGATTTACCGAGATCAACAGCAAGAAATTCGCCTTGCTCCTTTCCGGTTGGAAAACCAAAAACATAAGTGGGAATCATGGGCTATTATTGCGCAATCAGCCTCCATATGGCAAAGCGCCAGAGGAACAAGCCATCCAAAGTGACGGATTTAATTTCAAGTACTTATGTAACCATGAAGCATGGATGGCTTGGTGTATGAATGCAAAAATAATATGTGGCGGCCGAAGCAGGGCTATAGGGGGCAGATGTATAACGCATACGTACCACAACTTGGTCTGGTTTTGTAAGGCCCAGTTCAAGCGTTTCCTTAAACGCTTCCACAATCATCCGCATTCTTTGCGGGGTCAAAGTAAAGCTTCATCATCGGCGCGAGATAAGCAGCCTTCCGGAAATTGAGTATTCAGAGACTCACATCGTTTCGTACTTCCGAAGATGATCTGCCATGGTCCTGGGGGCCAATAATAGCAATGAACGGTATTCGATTAGATAGGATGCTACCGCAAAGCATACCTCTTAGTTGCGTGGGGTAGATCTTCTTCATCATGTGTTCGAGTGTGGATGGCGAGTGTCTGGCCGGTCGCCAGCGTTATACTGCCGCTCCCTCGACGTGAGACTACCATTGTTAGGGCTAGATTCACGTAGAATATTAGCAATTTCTGGAGGAGGAAGGACGAGTAAGTTGTTATAGAACCCGGGTGTGGAGATAGCTAAGACTCACGTGAGAAAATTTGATGTTTCCGTTCCCGAAAGAAACTTTGCACCGCGCAGGTCTGCCATCACCATGATAGGCCTCAAAAGTACCCTCAACGTAAGTGTCGTCTGCTATAGCATTTTGACTGGCCTTATTACTCGTCTTACAGTGTATAGACAACTCGGGTGCACTGTTAGTCGAATGCGTTAACGTACTAAAACAAAAGGTCAATAATGGGTGGGGCTCTGTAGGCGACGAGATTGTTTGTGTTGTAAAACGCGCTCGGCCAGTATCATCTACAGCTCAATCCTCGATTACTGCTGTCAAAGTTCGCCGAGGCGACGTGCGGCGCGCCGTCGTTGTCCGCACGAGGAAGGCTGTACGAAGACCAGACGGACGCATGGTTCGGTTCGATGACAATGCTGTGGTACTTCTAAATAACAAACGTGAAATGCTCGGCACTCGAATAGGTGGTATTGTTAGTGCAGACTTGCGAATGAAAGGGTGGGCCAAGGTTGTTAGTTTGGCGCCCAAAGTAAGTCTATATTGCCGTGTCGAAATCAAGCGTTTTGTTTAAAATATGACTATCAGGCAATTTAGTTTAGTAAAAAGGTAGATTCTACCGTCCGTACTTTTGGGAGCCGTCTTCGTCGTCGATGTACAATCCGTTTTTGTCGATTGGTTTCCCGTCATTATAATATAGATTAAAGCGCCTTCGACTCTTCCGCTCTCGGCCTCCCACGAGCAGGTTCTAACTGACATTCTCAAATGCTCCACCAACATAGACATCGAGCGCATCTGCCACCAGGCATTTTGGACATGTGAACCTGTGGCTGTAATCTATCAGTATCTCCAGCAGTTAGGTAACCGCTAACCTGGATCTTTGATAGCTGTTATCTTACGGAGGGGCGAACGGTGCATTATACAACATATATAGATCATTTAAATTGCTGGTTTATCCTTACACTGCATATACAAACGCCCATCTCCAACCAAACGCTCGGGCTCTTGTCCTATGACCCGTTGTGCGCGGGAACTTATCCCCTTGATATAACGCACTTTTCATGTCTTAAACGAGCAGCGGCATTGTCATTCCTACTTCCTGATATATTTGCATATCTAGTAGCAGGTCCAGTAACTGCTAATTCTCAAGCATATCACTTATCGCAGCTCTACCACCGATTGCATTAATTTCACATCAAGTCTGAGTTACATGAAAGTCGATCCAGCGAGGAAGATGTCTGTAACAGCGCCTCGTGGTCGAGGTACCTACGCCTCGCAGGCTTGTAGCATTTGTAGAGGAAAGTAAGCGTTGTTCAATAGCGTTTAC
>CEMU01566009.1:26545-46711 GCA_900068965.1 Calocybe gambosa
AACACTATCTCCCACTTCGCCTAGGAGGTCGACTCGTCGGCGTTCGCCATCGCAAAGGCGCTCATTATCGCGAGTAGATGAGCGTTCACGCGGGCGCACTGCAGCGGGAACTTTCCATACGAACCCCTCACCTCAAGCAAGAGCGCTGTCTTCCGATCACCACAGTCCTGTCCTCCACACTAAATCCTTTTCGCAACCGCAAACACCTTTTTTTTCTATTCCTTCGCTGCGCTCAAGCTCGAGCCAATCATCGCAACAGCCTGTAATGTTCGACCATTCTTGGAATATAGATTATGCCGCTCCCAACCCTGCCGCAGACGGGCCAACTTTGCCTTCACACGCAACTTTCGGGCAAACATTTAGGAATGGTGGAAATCAATCTGAAATGGCCATCGATGTCGATTTACATTCACCAAGCAGTGACTTCAGCTTTTTATACCCTATCAACGATATCAACTCGGATGTGACAGGTCGGCTGGAGAGTGCTAGCGCAGGGATGGATCCGTCAAGCTTCCTTGCTATGTTGGGTGGCGAACCGCTATCGAACGCACCGTTCCTACCAACGTTTGATTCCTACTCACCTCCCTCAGTCAATAGCGCACCCTATTCTCCCACTACTAGTCTCCCCCCGTCGGGTTTTGAAGGCTTCGAGTCGATAGGGGAGGGGAAACCTACAACGTCTAAAACAGATCTTGCTATTTTAGCACATTTCTGGGACCAGAACTTTGTCCCGTGAACCTTTCTCGGCCTTTTAGCAGAACACTCGTAGTTTTCGAGCATCACCTCCGCGATTTTAAGAGACGGTTGAACGGCATACTGTCGTGGTCTCCCACGAGCTAGAACTTAACACCACATCACCTTGAATCATTCTAGACCTTATAGACTTTATCGCATCTTTCATTACTCTATCTCTTTCGTAGCCTTCATAGGCGAATTATGTATCTTGATTCCAGAGTTATGTATTACATACTAATGATAAATATACACAAGACGGCGCTCTGAACCATAGTTATTAGTACTTACTCTTTATCGCTAGGTTACTAAAGAGATCTAGGCGTTGTTTTGTATAGTACCCAGGGCCCAAAGGCCAAGGGAACCGTGCCAAATATACGGCACGCGTTTGAACCCGCTTATTTAAATAAATATCAATTCTTCTTCTCTCAGCGTCTAAGTCAACCCCTCCAATCATCGTTATTGGCGAACGCCCCCCAAGCGCTTAACCATCCTCTTGCGCGTCCTAAGTCTTGCAGAATGCGCTTTCGGACTCTCGAGATTCGATGGCACGACAGCAAACCAATATCTACTTGTGATTTTCAACCTGTTTCTGTCAAGAAAGCACGCCCCACCACAGGGAATGACAAGGCCTTTGCAGGCCATTCATATAGGTTGGCGACGGGCGGAGAGGACAATCACGTCAGGGTACGTGTAATTGCTAGAATCACTTGTCAGAATAATACTGAATGATCCCGACACGGTCAGATGTGGATGGTTCACCCGAATATCCGACCACAGAGTCTCGTAGGGAATGGAGATCTTTCAAATGGGCCGCGACCACCGCGTGTCGAATACCTGGCGACGCTTAGCCGGCATTCTGCCGCTGTAAACGTTGTACGATGGTCACCCAATGGTGCGTATGAAGGATAGACCTGAATAAACTCTCAACGCAATTTTTAGGCGAGCTGGTTGCATCTGCTGGCGATGGTACGTTTAAACGTATCTCTGTACAAGACAACCCCTTACTACGCCTTTTTTAGATGGAATGATAATAATTTGGTCGCCGTCCGCGACACCGCAAGCCAGTACATACGGCAGCGACCTGACACCAGAAGAGTTACAGCATGAAAAGGAGTACTGGAAGCCTAGAACCACCTTTCGGTACGCGAATTTAGCTGAATAGTACCTTCACACTCATCGAGACGAGTATGGTAGCTGCACGACAATGCAAGTATACGACCTGGCCTGGAGTCCGAATGGCGAATATATAATTGCTGGAAGCACGGATAACACGGCGCGAATATTTACAGTTTTGGACGGTAGGGTATTAGGACTTTACCGATATGTCACGATGATGATTATCTCGCGCTAGGAAAAACTGTACAGGAGATTGCTGAGCACAGTCACTACGTTCAAGGTGTAGCATGGGATCCTCTAAATGAGTATATCGCAACCCAAAGTAGTGACCGCTCAATGCACATCTACGGCATTTCTACCAAACAAGGTATCTTCGAAGCCCACGCAGTAGGAAAGAATACGCGAATGCCCCATCGACATAGTCGCACTCCAAGTGTACAAGGTGGTAGTCGTCCTCCCATATTTCGCAGTCAATCTATTACAAGTGACTCGGAATCTGCTGTCAGTGAATATCCCGAGCCTTCCTCTCATGGGCGTGATGCCGCTCCATTGACCCCTGCGACGTCCGTAGCGTCCTCCTCGATGTTCCCACCGCCTCCCTTTGAGAAAACCTCCTCGCGGCGCTCTTCCTTTAGCGGCTCGAATGCTCCAGGCTCCCCGGCAACCTATAATCGCTATGGCCGGTCGCCTTCGCCCATGCCAGCGTTACCTGCGATACGGTCGCAGCCATCCCCCGCTCTTGCTGCCTGGGCGTCGATCAAACTTTATGGCGACGAGAGCTTTACGAATTTTTTCCGCCGCCTTGCATTCAGCCCCGATGGTGGTTTACTCATGACTCCTGCTGGCCAATTTGAGGATCCCTCCGTTATACCGTCGAAAAGTAGTAGCAGCAAAGATGACAATGGAAACACTCCTACGAGAGGCCGCAAAGGACGTCCGTCGGTCATTACATCGGATTTTGCGCCTCCATCGTCCCAACCAATTTCAAATAATACGTCCTCTACTTCGAGTGTATACATTTATTCCCGTGCCAATTTCGCCCGCCCACCCGTAGCGCAGCTTTCTGGTCACAAGAAAGCGAGTGTCGCCGTCCGGTTTTCGCCTATACTTTACGAGTTGAGGCCAAGTGTGGAACCTACTGATGTTTCTCCAGCAGTGCAAGAAGTAAAGTCAGCGGCTCTGGAGAAGGGTGTAGAGGGTTCCGTGGAGGTGGATATGCTTGGATCTGTAACAGCTGCAGAGGGTGCTGGAAGTTTATCTGCTATGAGGCGTACTCCATCGCTGCAATCTCAAACTTCGTTTCAATCCCAACCTCAGTCTATGGTCGCCTCACCCTCGCCAAGACACGCTCCACTTAATGTGGTGCCGTCTCCAATACAATCACCTCTCGATTTGCGGCCTGTTACTCCTTTACCGTCAAAACCTCCGACACCAAACCCTCAGACCTTGACGAAGGCTGCCATTGCACCTGCTACGGGATCAGTGTTTGCGCTACCGTATCGAATGCTCTTTGCGGTAGCAACAATGGATACCGTTGTTATCTATGACACCCAGCAGGCAGGGCCTGTATGTCTCCTGACGAAGCTGCATTATGACGAGTTCACAGACCTGACTTGGTACGTAGTATATGTCGACGTATACCAATCAAGCTCAAGTTCTACACTATATACAGGTCTCCCGACGGTCAATGCTTGATGGTATCCTCGCGTGATGGCTATTGCACTCTTATCATATTTGATGAGATACTGCCTGCACATCATACCCAGCAAAACACACTCCAGTTGCAGTCTATCGCACATGTACACTCACTGCCGATCTCTTCCACTCCCACTGCGATGCATCATCAATCCAGTCCGAGTGTCTCAGCCTCGAGCTCAAAGAAGCGGAGCGAGCCTCCTCTCACCCCTGCAGCCAGCGTGGATGCAGACACCACGGAACGTGAGCAAGGATCCTTCATTCCACCAGCTTCCGATGCCAGCGAGGAGATACAGCCCCCGCCGAAGAAAAAAAGACGAGTGGCTTTAACGAAAGTGGGAGATCTGGAATCTTAGCCACCATGCGCCTCTACACTACTTCACCTCTTTATTTCGCTCTTATTCTTTTATATTCATTTATCCGACTACATTACCCGCTTCTTGACATAAACGCTTAGCGTAATGTTCGATATCCTTCGATACAAGCTCGCTATGACCTATCTACTTCTGAAGTACTCTTTTGTGACAATTAATACCCATGGTGTACACAATTGCAGGTGACAACATCATCACTACATCGGAAGATTAGCGCAACATACTCATTCGCATTGTACTCGTCTGTCTCTGTGACAGATCTTGATCGACCTTAAGTGCAGCCCCATCTTCCACACTGAGCACAGCTCCTGCCCCATTGCCCATGATTATAGCCAAGTCCTTCTGATGTCTTTGCAGGACCTTGGTCAGGTAAGCCAACCCATTTTGCTGCTCCGATAGAATCTAAGGAAGGGTCGTTCAGTGAAGCAAACGGCTCCCCCGCGGTAAAACATACTTGAGCAATTTGTGCGAGGCCCTCCTCGTCAACGACGGCCCATTCACTAGCCCCACCTACGCCAGCTCCATTTCCATTTCGCCCCCGATCGGAAGCTGCGTTAATTGCACCAATGAGTGCCCATAATTCATTGAGCTTGCCCCGAAGACGCCCCCGTCGCAGTTCCTCCTCTATTGCCTCAAGCTGTCCGCGGAGTCGTTCCTCTTCTGGCCGTATTGCGGACGAACGTACGGCAGGTATAAGCAAATGAAGGTGTTGTATGAGAGCAAGGAGACGCTGCGTTAATTGTGTTTGCTGTGAGGCAGCACGTTGTAGCCTTGAGAGATTAGAGATTGAGTGCTGATCAGAGAGTGTTTTTAGGCGGGATTTGAGGTCCTGGTAACAATCGTCTTAGCAAAAATAAAGGCATAATAGAAAAGGAAGTACAGACAGCTAAACGTTGCTTGTGTCTTTCAGCCTGTTCCGATTGAGCATCGACACGTAGACGTATGTCATCGAAACCCGTGGCCACAACGGGTACTAGACTAAATTTTATATCGTTAAATGGATGGTGAGTCAAAAGTTTGTCTTGCGGACTCGCCATTTAGGATCAGGGTTCTCTCGTAGGGCTTTCTCCCATAACTCGTTCATCGCATTCGGTGGTTGGCGGTAATGCCCAACTTGGTCCGGACGGACGAGATTGTAAAACACATGCTTTATCGATGTGAGCCCAACAATAATGTAATATGTTAAGATGCTAACTTGAAAACGACACCGTGGAGAAGACGGATTCCAAGCAGTGTACACTTCCTCGATCCGTTGCAAGAGCCTTGCATACTGAGCTTGTGCATCAGCCTGCTGTTGGACAGGCCCACCAACACCTCGTGTCAAGGCCGAAGCAGCAAGACCTGAGGCTTGGCTACCACCGAGAATACTATTACCAAGTGTGCCGATACTTGATGTGTTGTTAGTCCCACCCCCGAAGAGAGGATTGTTATTCGACGCTAAGGAGGTCCCAGGTGTGCCGAAAAGCGAGGGGCGCGGTTGGTTCTGTTGCGTTGGCTGAGAGAAGAGGCTGCCAGTCGCTGCTGGCTGTTGCTGGGACTGGTTAGTAGGCGCACCAAACAGCGAACCAGTGTTGGTGACACCTTGACTTGAATTATTCCCTGAGACATTTGTGTTTATATTGAGACCAGTTCCAAAAGGTTTATTTCCAAACAGGCTACTCCCGTTCGAAGGCTGTTGCGTGGGGTTTCCGAATAAACTTCCAGTTTGTTGTTGATTCTGAGTAGAGCTGGAGCCGAAAAGTCCGGCTCCTGGATTTGACTGTTGCGTCGTCGACCCAAACAGTCCCCCTGCATTTGATGGTTGGGGTGTTGACGATCCAAAAAGACTTCCTCCTGGGTTTGACTGTTGCGTGGTTGACCCGAAAAGACTGCCTCCAGTACTTGATGGCTGTTGCGTGGTCGAGCCAAATAACCCTCCAGTACCGGACTGCCCGGGCTGCTGCGTGTTGGATCCAAATAGACCTTCGCCCGTTGAGGTTGGTTGCTGCTGGGTCGAGCCGAACAATCCTCCTCCGGCTGTATTCGTTTGAGGTTGAGTGTTCCCGAAAAGGCCACCACCACTTGCAACTGGTTGTTGCTGCTGACCACCAAACAGGCCACCTGCTGACGCGCCTTGAGTCGCGTTACCTGTTGTATTAGTAGTATTTTGGGCACCAAAGCCAGTATTTGAAGTTGATGGTGTCTGTGTGTTTTGAGTGTTGCCACCAAAGAGCGAGGGGGCCTGTTGTGTCGTGTTCTGCGCAGTGTTTCCAAACAAGCTCCCTGCAGGCTGCTGTGGAGTATTTGTGGAACCAAAAAGCCCCCCGCCTGCTTGCGGTGTCGTTGTGCTTGTGCTGCCAAACAGAGACATCAAGGCCTATCAAGCTATTCCTATTAGATATGAGTACGCCCAATGCAAACAACAGTCTCGAACGTACAAACCTGTTGCTCAATAGCCTCTCCTAGATATTTTCAGAGCGGACGCTGTGGCACGCGTCTACCAAGGGACAATGTTTGGCAAACGCGTGAATGACAAACCTAGCACTGATTTGATCTTCCATTGCCCACCATGAGTGTTCAAACGTTCATGCATCGATCGTGCTCCATCCACGCTGGATGCTCGTGGATGCCAATTTAAACCCATTCTGATCCGTTAGTTACAATTATTCCTCTTCTTGCATTCATGACTCCCAAGCACAAAATCGGGCTTCGGGCAAGGTTCTTAAACAAGTTCTCAGACAACTCTCAGAATGATATGTACAAAGTTCAAGGAGAGGACATAATATACCTGTAAGTAAATAAATCAGTATATAGAATAGGTTGAATAGCTATACTCTAGCATCTTAGGTCAAACTGGTGCAGGCAAGAGCAGCGTACGACGGCTGTATCTAGTTTGAAATAAAGTTGAACTTTCTTTACAGTTTATCAACCACGCTTTGAATCAGCAGGCCGCTTCAATTGGACATGGCCTCAATTCTCATACCGCCGATATCCAGCCCTTCTTGCTAGTTGACGAGAATGGACGTCGTATTGTCCTGGTGGACACTCCCGGATTCAATGATACATGGGCAAGCGATCAGGCGATCATGAGAAGGATTGTGGAATGGCTCGATAGCTCGTCAGTACTATTTCAATCATTCACACAGCATTGGCTGAGATACTCCAGCTGTCAAGCCCACCAGAAATTCGGCGGAATTATATACCTGCACGAAATAAGCCAAGCTCGCAATTCTCCCGAAACGAACACCATGCATCCTACCAGACTCGAGAAACCAGAAGCACCAAAATATGTTGTTCTAGCAACGGTTAAATGGACCGAAGTTAACGAGGCTTTAGGGCGCCTTCGTGAAAAGCAACTCGAGAATATCTGGAAAATCATGTCGGAACGTGGCTCCATGATGGAGCGTTTTACTGACTCGACAGAGTCTGCTCGCTCTATTATCAGTCTACTTCCTAGCGAACCTTCTACGGTTGGATACATCCTATCAGAACTGCGCCGCATTCTTGGCATGCTACCTGCAGCAGCCGACCCGAATCTTAGAGTTCGCGGTGATGGACTCATCTCAAGAATTTTCGGCAAGATTGTCCGAGTGTGTAATCACCAACAAGTTCTAATAATATCGACTGATATTTCCATAGCGCGGATAGTAACATCGAGAGGGACCTAGAATATGATCAACCCCCATGGGCTCTTACCCCAATAATCGAATTCTTATGATCTTGATTGTTGCGCCTTAATACATTCGCTTCTACCCTATTGATCCCAGAACTGCCAGCTTAATTGTTCGAGCGAGATATCTTTTCGTAGCTGGATAATAATCTTTGATCGATCATCTGCCAAATCGTGTACATTTTCCATCACTCTAAACTGTCAAAGGCGCTGCTGATGGTGGGGTTTGCCTGCATCTACCCTAAGCCTTGCCTCGAAGCAGTAAGTCTGATTTTCTCGAGATGGAATCGATTGGTGCCATCCGACCCAGTCAGCCACTTGAATATGAAATCATTAATTTATCTGCCACCCTGTCGCACAATCCCTATCGTCCGTGGCACACACGAGGAACAAAATCTCACGCGGACAGGCTAACACGGTAAATTGGTTTCAGACACGACATAGGGCAATCAAGGAGAGTTTGTGTTCAGGCGTTTAAGTGTGACGCTTAGCTCTCGAGTCTATTGCGCTCAGGCTTGCTATGATCTTGCTGACTAGCTCCGCACAACGCTCTCCATCGACCTTTTGTATCCGTTCCCACAAGTACAGGCTTTATCAAAGTGATGGTTCCCGAGTAATTGCAGAACATCTAAACGTGGAGTGTACGATAACTACGGAGCGCGCGAATGGATACGTAAGATCTCAGATTGTCCTTCCTAATGGGTAACATCTTCTGTATAAAATGACCCACCAAGGTGCGGTGAACGAATAATTCAACGGCGGAGCCTTATACATAACTTTTTTGACAGAACTCTAGCCAACCAGAAACTTGCGTGCGGCTATCTGGCTGTATGTAATAGGAATATACTGCGATGACTAGCCAGATACCAAACCCCATTGAAGATGCTTCCAGCGCGTAAGTCAATTACGCTCTCTTTCAGCTTGGAATAAAGCGCTGAACTACACCTCTAGACAACGAACTATTGTAAGTAGAGGCTATACATTACTAGAGGGCTGAATTGTGGACTTTTGATTAGTACATGGGACTCGCAAGCTTCACTGTCCTGATCTGGGATCATGTTGACACGTTTAGCACAGAGGTATTACACAATCAACCTGGCTTGTACTTGCGGCCTCATCGCACTTTACAGGTCGAGTTTATCTGGAAAACAAAGAAATGGGGACCAAGTAGGCCTTTCCATTCCTGCTCGGTTTTTGTGGCCCTCTCTCAACGACCAAGTTGTTTACCTCTTCCTCCTGGTAATGGTGTTATAAACGAAAATGATACCGATTGTAATACTTTTTTTTTAGAATCGATATTTAACACCTCTTGGTTTTATGGTTAATCTGTTTGGTGAGGCTATTCTTCACCAATAGTAAGTAAAGGTTGCCGACTTTTGTTTTTAGCGTATTTATCCCCTTCCTGGACTACCGAGGTCAGAGTTCCATCTCAGCCAATAGATTTTCATCTCACCAGCATACATAGAGGTACCAACGACTGCAATCTGTTTAACTCCTGAGCAATTTAGTTGATCCGCGGTACAATCCAGGTGCGGCCGATTCATTAGATATGAAGGCAGCATGACGATGATAGGCATTACGGTCGTTGGTCCGTGCCTTTACTATTTGATAACCTTCTAGAAGTTCTTAGGAGAACGTGACAGCGATCATGATGCTAATACGAGTTCATGCGCTGTACTCCCAACAAAGATGGGTTGGGACAACGGTTTTATCCTTACTACTCATTCAAATTGGAGCAAATGCTTGGCTTTTAACACAGGGAGAAGGTAACATTACAACTCAATTCGTCCCATTGTGAGTCTGTACTTATGGGGCCCATTTCGTTGAAGCCGTGATACACAATCCTTATTCTGGTGTACATTGTTCGTATCGAATTGCTGAATGTGGGCCCTCGGTGACACCATTATCATGTAGCTTGCACCATGATCTTTGATCCTAGCATGTTTGCCGCCCTGTCCTCCTACCTTTTTTTATTAGCTCATAATGGTTTATTAGGAGCGCGGCTGCTACTATGTCAGCATGGCTGCCCTTGTTATACGATACGGTCGTTTTGGGACTTACCATAAATCGGACGTACCCGGCTTTGCGCAAAAGGGATGCATCATTCATAACAAAACGACTCCTTGAAGATGGTCTGATATACTACACGTCAGCTGCAATGCGTCCTCTGCTTTAACCTGCTCACCGAACTTTACGCAGTTGCATATGTGCTGTGACTCTTGTTCTCACTGTTATGATCATCGCTGCGCCTCCGGGGATAAGAAACATTACGGCCCAGTACGTCATACATCTCTTCCAGCCTGTTGATCGTTTACTAAGGGATGCTAGGTTGGAATTACTGTAAGTATCGTATATTAGGGCTTTAATACGAGCGTGTGTCTTACCGATTTTCTTTCTGTTACAGCCTGACAGTGAGTAAGATGTTTGCGTTTAGTTCAATTATTGATTAGAATGTAGGTCGCTATGATGTCACGGATAACACTCAACCTGAAGAAGTCAGCACGCAAGTTGGATATCATCATACTTTACGAAGAGAGCTTCAAAGTCATTGGCCTACCAATCCATGAAGTAAGATGGGAGACGTCCAAGACCTGATCACTGAAGAAGGGCAACACGTTTTTTACCTGACATGTAACATATAGTACTGCAAAGCATAAACTGCTTGCCTTTTTATTGTTTCATCAGTGCCATTGAAAGATCGTTTTTCAACAACTTCCAGCTGTTGGTAATTGTACGACCTTGACATGACATGTGGCTCTGTCCTTATTTATAGAGGTTCGAGCTCCATAAAAGTGACTCAAGCCACTAAGCCATTGTGCCAAAGTGGTATATAAGTCTTATAACACAGGCTACCATTCTTACAAATTCTGTATCACACTCGGAATTTTCACACATGTCCGGCCCATCCATACTGGCATCACCTGAAGGTCACGCTTTGATGGGGCTAACCTCCATAAGGAAGGAGCCAGATGTGGCGGATGGTTTGATGTGATAATGTAGTCAGAGTCTGTCAGACACATAGGGCTGCAGTAAATGGGGCTTCTAGCTTCTAGCTTTACAGCAAGCTGCGTCGTTTCACCATCACCAATGCAAGGATACTTAAAATTTAGCGCGCTGGTACTAGATAGCCTTGGATCGTTTCCTACTCATTGTAGAGGACGGCCCGCACGTGACAGTGCTCGACGTTCCTCTTTTCAATTGAATGGAGTTTACTAGTCGACACCCACAAATTTTGTTCGAGCCCAGCTTCTCGCCGAGTTGAGCTCCGGAAGGAGCATCCAAAACATGGTAGAGCACGACCACCACGGAACACCCAAACAACTACGTAAGTTCAGGGAGAGGCCATTATATTTCCTATAATTACACCGCCCGGCTCCTACTTTTAGCATGTTTACTCTAGACGCTCCACAAATATGCGGTTTGAGCGCCGTGAATGTGTATAAAACGGTTGCATCCTACACTTTTCTCGTGAAACTATTGAGCAAAGTACCTAACCTCTCTAATTCGTGATGGATACCCAGATACCCTCCCCCATCGAAGATGTTTCCAGCGCGTGAGTTATAGAGTGTCTTTCTCAAAAGTCTACTCAAAGATTCCCATCAGGCGGCAAACCATTGTGAGTAGAAACTCATTACATTAGGACTGACATGTGGACCTTTGATTAGTACTTAGGACTCGCTAGCTTCACGATAATGATCTGGGATCATGTTGACACGTTTAGCACAGAGGTATAGTATAGTTGGCCTGTAATGACATTCTGATTGTTGCACAGTTCTTAGGTCGAATTTATCTGGAAAGACAAGAAACGGGGACTAAGTAGGTTTTTAATTTCTTACTGAGCTACGTTAACACTGCTTCATTAATCAAGTCATCTACCTGTTCCTTTTGGTAAGGATTCTATTCTCATTTCTAGATGGTCTGATGTTGATTCTTTTTAGAATCGATACCTGACACCTCTTGGATTCATTGTTAATCTGTTTGGTGACACTACTCGCACTCCTGACAAGTACTAGTCACCGATTATGTTTTTAGCATATCTCTCCCCCTCTTGGACTCCTGAGGTGAGAACCTACGCAACTCTATTTACCGAAAGTTTTCTTATGAGTTGATTAGAGGTATAATCGCCTGTTTTATCCCGCCCCGAGACTAGTCTAATCTGGTGGTTCTAGGTGCAACCGATTCATTAGATATGAGGGCAGCATGACAATGATAGGTATCGAGATCGTAGGTGGGTTGGTGGTTCTGTTTCCTATCCGTTAGCTCTCTTTTCATGGCCTCGTTTAGCGATCATGATGTTGCTACGAGTTCACGCACTCTACCACAAACAAAGATGGGTTGTGGGAGTAGTTTCAATTCTATTGCTTTCCCAGGTCGGAGTAAACTCCTGGCTGCTGACACGAGGAGAAGGTAATTGTGCAGATCCAACTCCTGCGTTCATTCTTCTCATCTTGCTTGCTCGTTTAAAGCTGTGGTACACAACCTTCAGTCTCACGTACACTGTATGTATGCAGTCCTTGCGTGCAATTTTGCAGAATGTCACCCTCCCTATCTAGCTTGCACTATGATCTTCGACCCTGACTTGTTAGTCGTACCACACTCCTCCTTGTTCAAACTCACAGATAACTATTAGGAGTGCCGCAGCGGCCACGTCAGCATGGCTACCCCTACTCTATGATACAGTCGTTTTGGGACTTACCGTATATCGGACGTACCCAGCATTGCACAGGAAGGACGTTACTTTTATCACGAAGCGAATCTTTGAAGATGGCTTGATATATTACATGTGAGGCGCCATGGGGACATTGTTTGACATGTACTCATCAAAGCTAATACAGTTGTATATGTGCGGTAACCCTTGTTCTCACCGTGATGATTATTGCCGCGCCCCCAGGGTTGAAGAATATTACTGCCCAGTACGTCGTGCCTTACAATTCTTCCACCACCAAAATTGAAGACTCCCCATACATAGATTGGAATTACTGTAAGTAATCCATTATATCTTGATCCATGTGTATTTTATCACCCTTTTCTTCACAGCCTGACGGTAAGCAGGAGCTCTTCGCTACTGTTCAAACCTTTGACATGATTTGTAGGTTACGATGATGTCGCGAATAACGCTCAATCTGAAGAAATCGGCCCATAAGTTGGACGTCATCATGCTGAACGGAAAGAGATCTCAAGTCATCCGACTACCAAATGTGTGAACTAGTAACTTGAGAGATGGAGATTCCTAACGCCTGAGGTGGTGGGTTAAAGGGTAAACTGTATGTTTCTAAATAACTGGAGCGTTATCTCGTATATTATTATCCTGCAGAGCATGATTACTTGTGATTACTATATATGCCATATAGCTGGCTAACTCGCCTATAATCAACACTAACATTATTATCCATATTTTGCCTGCATCTGGGATAATTCCAGAATATGGATCCCTAGCTAGAACCCTTAGAGGTGAGTTCTAGGAAGTGGACAATAAACGCGCAGACGCCCTTGAACCACTAGTCGCCATTCTTACATCTAGGCGAATATCATTGCGTAGATAGGTCGGCAAGATGCAAGGCGAGCTTTTCGTTAAGCGCTTGTTTTTCATCGTAATTCGCGGATTCTTCATCGTCTCCCTCTAGCGGCTCCTCAATAATCATTCCCTCTTCTCGGAGGATAAGCCAAGTGCGGTCTTTCACCTATGAAACAGTTAGAAACCGGAGCTAGCGAATCTGATAGTGAAGGCACACCTCTAGGTTTTGGCCCGCGCTGATAGATTTTGCGATCTTGCCTTCACAGCAGGCATGTGATGTCCGCCGAAGCGAGCGCGCAAGAAATGATGACATCAAATCGAGGGGCCAGTCTGGCGGAACAAGCGGTATCACCTAATGGAATTGTTGCTTGTCTGGCTCGCGAGAGAATAAGGGAACAGACAAACGTCTAAAACATCAAAGTTCATAGCTTGTGAATTGATCAGACGAGCCGCACGATTGGTACTTGCATCGCTTTCGTCGAAGGTTTAAGTGATACTAGTCTAATAATGAGTGTGAAGACTAACCCGTCATTCAGGTACACCTCGAGCAATATTTTTAAGAGATCCGTCTTCTTCCCTTCATCCAGCGTCGACTTCTGTCTTGCAATCGCACCCTGGCGCTGCACGCCACTCAGTGTGATTCCGAACAATGCCGATGCCCAGAGGTCCAAACCGGGGGTACCTTCAACGAGAATTTGTGCATTTTTCATGGATACAAGTTCACCAAGAGAGCAATATAGTTCTGCAGAGGTTGAGTCATGCAGATCGTGAACGAGCGTCGAAAGCACTGAGCGGTGATTACCGAGCTTTGATCAAATGGTGCGGGTTAGGTATTGGTATGACTAGGACCTCTTAGAGTGGATGCTTACCTTCCCGTCCAATATCGCTAGCTCCAGCTGTAGAATCTTCTGATACTCTAATATCAATGGCCGGATAGCATGAACATCATATATAGATGACCCTGCAAAGAAAATGATGGTTTTCAGGCGAGTGCGTTTATGGGGCGAATCTGGTGTCGTTGAAGCAAAGTACGATAGGAAAGAGTTTGTGCTACGACTTGATGTATATGAGGATGCTAAAGAGTCTTAGAATGGCTTGGTTGGCAATAACTATGTGTAGTGCTTACCTTTTGCTCGCCAAAGTTTAGAAACGGATTCTTCCGCCAGAGCAGCGATAACCTGCTGAGCGCATGCTTCGGCCAGCAAGGTGTGTAGGCGATGCGACTGGATTTTAAAAAAAATGTAAATGTCAGCGCATGCAGAGAAAAAGAACTAAGCTATTTACAGAGCTCCTTCGTTGCAGGACAAGATACTCCAAGAATTGCATACCAGCAGCCGGGTTCGCCTCTTTGATCGATTCTAGAAGCGCGAGGTCCTCATCCGGACGTTCCTTCCGCTTGCCCGAATCTTTCGGCATGAGCAACTATGATCAGATGGAGGTACTTGAGCGGATGTTTTTCTCAAAGTTAGGAGCATACAGACCTTCAGCCCCCGTTCTGGATCTCTTTTGATCATCCAGAGTCCCCATTGCTGCGTCAACGCACGATCCCGTTTCTCGCCCAGAAGAGTGATTATGTCGGATAACGGATCTTCAATATCTTCGTCTGTCCACTCGCCGTCGGCAATTCTAACAGCACATAAGTTTCTAGAGCGTAATAAGTAAGCTAAGCATACTTAGACCAAGTTTCAAGTAGCTTCAGATCCTCTCCTGCTTGCCTGTATAGTATACAGAGGGCATTATACTGGCCGTACTGCTGTAGGACAGGTTCAACCTCAGATAGGGTAATGTGATGAGGTTCTAGGAGGAGGGAGTATAGCGCATCGGTTTTTTCGAGTTGGGCATACAACTTGACGAGTACCGTATCTGTCACCTGTATTTTGGCGTGAGATTGTTGGTATATGGAGGGACGCCAGTTACCTTTAAGGATTCGGTAACGGATTTTTGCCCCTTGTCTGACCCTCCTGCTGCATCATATGAGTTTCCCATCTTCCACCTCTCCTTCCATTTCGTTAAAAACGTTTCGAGCTTTGCAGTTGCTTCGGAAACCAGAATCTTCTTTAGTTCTGCTGTTGTCGGTGCCGAGTGTGTGTTTGGTAATAGATGTGGAGAGTAATTCCGGACTAGATTTGTCACAACTAGTATAAGTTCCAACACAGGAACATGAAAGTGTGGCAATTGAAGGAAACAAACAGGGACATTATGTTAATGGAGTAGAGAGAGGAGAAATTTTAAAAAGCGGGGATGGGGGAGGGGGGGCATGGCAAGCTGGATAAATGACTTACCTAAATCTTCAACAGAGGCTTCAGAAGGCATCTGTTCCGCTACACCAGAGAAAATATCCAAAAAGGCGTCAGGTGAGAACAGCGAGCCCCGAAGATCTGGGTAGTAGCTTATAACTAGACGAGGGTCTATCTCTCCATTGAAAAAGCAAGTTACAGCTTCAGCAAAGCGCGTTTCGGCGAAGCACTGAAAGCCGATACGCTGAAATACATATTTTAGCTCATCCGCCTAGGTACCATACAAAAATAAGTACATTGTATTGAGTTACATAGGCGACTCACCTCATCTTCGTCGGTGGAGACCTTACTGTGGAGCCTTTTGAGCTGTCGTTCAGCCAATTCGATGGCATCCGGAATCCTGTGGCTGTCTAGGAGTGATTCTACTTGGGATATGAGCGTCGACGGCACAAGTGACTGAATTGAGTTGGCCCCAAGCACCAAGACGCTTGAACGAGGAAACGTTGACCTCATAGACATAATTCTGGAAGCCTTGAAGCGAGCCCTTGAGCGCTATTCTCTTGGCTAGCAATTGTCGTGGGCGCCCAGCATGACAGAATGAAATCCCGTAATGATCGAAGTGAAAAAGGAAAGTCGCGTCTATTGTTTGCTCCGGCACAATTTCGGCAATCAAATTACACGAAATCCACATTCATTTCATCCATAAACAACAAAATACTATGCACAAACGCTCGTTCCTACACAGCCATTTAGGCAGCAAAACCTCCAGCAAGCACGCTGATCGTAGTCCACCACCAAGCGCGGAACAATGAGCCCCAACCTTCCTCCTTGGCCAAACGCTTGATACAATCAACAAAGCTTAAATATGGGTCAGCTTCGTTGCGCAGGCTGGGATAAGAACCCAGAGTACATCAGCTCCAACTACATTACTTGTTGAGGTTGAAGGATACGCACCCGATTACTTCCTCTGCCTCGGGATTGGTGTACGTAGGGGTCGTCTCTTCGGCGGCGGCCATAATAGAACTTTCATTCTCAGATGAGGCCCTATGGTTGCGTTGTAAAGAAAGCCTAGTAATCACGACCTCCAGAGGCGTGAAAATACCCGTGCTAACGACGACGAGTACAATGTAGAATGCCAATTTGAACGGGGAAATTTTAGGATTTCCCTTTTGGATCTCGGTGAGAGTTGGCAAGAGTAAGCGCTGGAGGGGCGTGAGGCCGAACATGAAAAGCCCCAAATGTAAGAATTGGGCAATAAATAGACCAGGCGTTAAATATAACACCCAAGGACGGCTACGTTCGGTTGGTGTAAAGAGGACTCGTAAACTCCGCCTTGGCCCAAAGAAAGGAAGCTTATAAGGTGTTACTACCGAGCTAGATCGCATTATAATAGATCAAGATTTGTACCAGTGGAAAGCTACTCACCGATAAGTCAAGATCGTAGCAGGAATTGTAATAATCAGCAGAACGACGCTGTATGTTAGCATTCCCTATTGACAAATTATTCAAAAGCCGACTCAAAATAACGCTGAACAACAGTATACCAGTGGTCTAAGTCTAGGCGTCTTGCGATGACCATTCCAAGCTCCTGGTCCCTCAATAAGGAGTAAAGCCGCGAGAACAATTATGAAGGTGGACGTCAGCAATGTTGGCACTGTAAATGTTACGTATCATCTCTAGCAACGGTTGGCAAGCGAGTTACTTACTCGTTCCCTTGTAGAGTCCACTCCAGCCCTTAAATATACTAAGAGACGAATACACAATTTGAGCAGTCATCGAACACACCTCCATCCTATAGACTCTTGCCATCATGGCGAAATAACCATTGACGATGGGTCCTGTATGAACCGGTACAGCATTCTCAGTGTCCTCTAACTGGACTGCTTTCGGGTTATGGTTCGCCCGATAACGTATGAGTACGCCTGCGAGAGGTATACTGATGGCAAGGGTAATGAACAGTGTGATTACAACCTTCCCAATCACGAATAGAACCTGGGTCGTTTCTTGAGGGGAATCTATAAACATGGTAGAATGAGGGAAAGGAGAAATGATTTCTTTGGGAGTCAATTGTTAGGGACACCCATCATGGCGGTGCCTTATTGACTGCGCATGTAAGGCGCCAATCTGTTAACCCAAGCGTGGGAACTCTACATCAAGCGCTGATCGTTACCAACGGATAGCACAGAATTCAAGCATTATATTTAGACTCGCCAGCAACCAGGAAAACTATGATTAGTGTCAGTATGCCCTCACACTTTGGAGAGGGTCGCTGTGAACAAGCGATATCATCAACCGCGAGGTTATGCGCCTAGGCGTATATCATGGTGTATGATTATGCATAGGTGCAATGAGGCATACAAAGATTTTGTCAGGACATCATATTCAACACATAAACAGAGCAGCTCAAAACTAATCAACGATAGTGAGATTGTGATCACACGAGATGCGAGTGTCTACTCACCCTAAGCGGTGTGAAGAACCACTTGTTCTTCCCTGCAGTATAGCGCTCCTCGAATAGTTTTTTGATTGTCTTCTTTGCATTTTCCCTTTGTGATGGCTCTTTGAAAGTGTCCTGAACAACCGACCCCTTCAAACCCTCTAACTCTAGCGCGTAACGGGTGGGAAAAAGATGCGAATAGTTGACAACCTGGCCAATAGGCACGCTCAATGAGTACGATACGGATTGTATGGTGTATGGCTCACTTTGATAAAAGGTTTCACTTTGCTTCGTAGTGCAAGCTTTTTCTGGCCCATGCGTCTCGTCACTTTCCGTGGGTATCTTTCAATACCAGCGACAATGGCATGAGGATACCGCCGTGCATCCGTTCCGTCATCGTTTTGTTTGATGACGACCACCTTCTTACCTGCTTGGCGACCTTGAAGTACGATCGCTACCTAGATTCCACTGTTAAGCCTAGGGCGTGTCAGGAGCATGGCCAGATATACCTTGCCGGGTTTGTATACTTGAATCACAGATACTATCAGGGATAGAGTGTATCGACAAGTTGGAAGAGCATACCTTTGACCATTACTACCTTGAACGACGTTGAATTGTTATAATTTTGAAGTTTGTTGGAGAGATGTGCTCGGGTCTAGCCGCGGTGGCTTACTAGTTGTGAAATTAAGGTTCGACATGATGCCGAGATCAGCCGCGGCGTTAGGTAATAAGTTGAACACAGCCATTGTGGAGAAGTGATCAAGTCTATACCAAGTACCATGTCGGCCGTGACAGCCTCCTGCTATCACGAACAGAATAGGCCAACATAGTACACATGGTATCGCCTGGCTTGACTCTCCATCTAAGGCGCTATCTCACCACGAATGGACCTCCTTCCCATACAGATCTCAAAGAAACTCGCAAAATCTTACATCTGGCTCGCTCTCAGTTCAGCGATATCAGGTCGGGTCCCGAGAGAGATGAATTAAAGAGACTGATTTCAGACTGCCATGTCATCCTTTCTCCTCAAAGGCGTTTACCCCCCGAAATCCTTCGTCTCATCTTTCTCACATGCCTTCCCACCGCTTGGGAAGGAAATGATCCATTTGCAGACCCCCCAGACCCATTTCACGCAACGCAAGGAAGCTTCAATATGAGGCTCGTCCCTTGGGTTCTCACTCGGATATGCAGTCATTGGCGGAACATTGCGCTATCAACTTCAGCTCTCTGGTCGCATCTTATAATTTGCATTGGGTCACTGGGCCATCGTCACGCCCGTAATCCATTCCCGGTCACCGAGATTCTACAAACACAATTGCAGAGATCCGGAACACAGCCCCTTAGCATTATCCTCACTATCTCACGTTACAGCTCCAGAACTTTGCGCGACCAAATCTTTCCTCTACTCGCAGCTCAACGTCACCGTTATCAGAGGTTGCTTCTTAAAGCAAACGATTCCGTTATACGACGGGTCCTTGACGCTGATGGTGGCCTGCCCCTGCTAGAACATCTTCAGCTAGTTCCTATTTCACCAAACCCAACCCGATCTTTCGAGCCAATAAACGCCCCTCTATTGCGGAATGTACGCATTCAGAGGGCGCGTCCACTCGAACACTTCCAGTTTCCATGGTCGCAAATCACCTCCTTTAGAGGGTCTCATACACATGTACGATACATCCTGGCACACGCACCAAAACTCCAAGAGCTGGCGGGTAGCATATTCGGTTCAGCCGGTGAATTTGTCTCTCAACCTCCTATGGCGCATACCACCCTTCGTCGCCTTGAGCTGGATGTTGAATGTCTACATGCATTTGGTTCATTGCCGTCCCTACTGGCGTTACATGTTTCCGATGCAGCTGATATAGGAGCGCCGAGCATGGTCAATAATTTCATTTTACAAACGAGATGCACTCTCACCTTCCTTTCCATTCTTGATGTCCGTTTCTCGAATGGGAGAGAGGCCTGTGAACTTCTTCAGGTAGTCCCAGAACTGAAGACACTACATATCGACGATGAGATTTCCGACCATTTCTTGACCGCGCTCACCTGCTCAGGTCAACCTGTTCTGGTACCGCATCTTAAAGTTCTCGTGATCATCGCACAAACGCCCTCTCTTAAGCTTAAGCCAGAGCCTACGTTGAAATACGATCACTTGCTAAACATGCTACAATCACGCCACCGCTGCTCGTCTCGGTTACAAAAGGTTGAATATCCATCCAGGAGAGAACGGCTGTCTAAAGAGCAGCTAGTCCAGACTGATGCTATGCGGGCAGAGGGACTGGAAATAACAGAGGGGGAGAAATTTATCAAGGCCGTTCCTGAATACGTGATGCAATGAATACCAGGTAACATACCTACTAGTTACCTCGGTTGTGAAGTATGTACGCAATAAATGTAACTGTTTGCAA
>CEMU01566027.1:5136-21628 GCA_900068965.1 Calocybe gambosa
ATTTAATGCTGCCTCAGGTTGATTGATGGCCGAAATGCCACGTACTACTTGTTGTATGATTGTGGTCCTTTGACATCCAGGTTCACGCGGATCTATGGGGTTATCATCATTGGGAGAGGCATATATATACTGGCATTTTTCTATGTCGCTTAGGCAGTGCACAGTTACTCACTGAGGAAGTGACCCACGGCCATGTTTCGCATCCTTATCGTATCAATCCTTTCCCTCCAAGTATTTGCCTTTCCAGAATACGTGGCTCGTGAAGCACTAGGCAACAAGGGCAAAGTTATTGTCGCTCCTCCCAGGCCAACCGACACGAGTGTTATTCGCATTCCAGGTACGATGGAATGTTTATGGCCTCCCTCAGACAACGATGCTTATACGTGCTACAGATTCTAAACAGAATCACTGGGTTCGTCCTAAACCAAATGACCAACGTGGACCCTGCCGTGAGCATCAATACATCAGAATGTTTTGACCTAGATTCGACGCGTCAAATAAAAACCTTTTAGCCGGCCTGAATACCTTGGCCAACCATGGTTACCTTCCCCGAAAGTCAGCTCAACTCAGTTTCTTATGGGGAGATCACCAGGGATATTGTGCTGATGTCCATCATTCTCAGTGGGATAGCATCCTTTGAAGAGATTGTCAATGCTGCTACTCATGGGTTCAATATGGACTACGATCTTGCTTCGGCATTGACGGCTCTGGGCGTGGTGAGATTTACCTTGTCGATCTCAGACGCGCAGATCGATTATTCGTGTCTAGCTAGCCCGCGGAAACGCTTTCATTGACAAGCTGTCCATCGGGTTGCAGTCCCCGCATGTCCCACCACTCCCTGGGAAGATTGATGGGCCAGTAACTCGAGGGTTGGCGGCACACGGGCGTTTCGAAGGTACTTCTCCTTCCTCGTTTCCGTTTTGGCTACGACTCTAGCTATTGCTTTGTACCAAGGCGACGTGTCGATGACACGCCAAGATGCAGCTATTGGTGACAACAAAAACTTCCAAGCCGACTTGTTTGCACAAGTCAGTGACAAGCGCTTTTCGACAGGTTTGATTGCTGACAACGCGATCCCACTCAGTTACTAGACTTCGTTGCTCGGTTCGGCGATAACTCGACAGTGACGGGTCCCAGAAGCATTGTTAACTTGCGTACGATGCAGGAGTTCAAGTTCCAGAGATTCCTGGATAGCCAAGCTGCGGACAAAAAGGTGAGACTGCCGCTATAGATTGCCTTCCACCGACTTGAAGCCTGTGTTAGCTTGAATACCATGTTGGCCGGTTGCTCCTTAGCTATGGTGAAGCATCTTTCACCTTGAACTTTTTCGCAAATGGTATGGTTTTATGGAGATTATCAATCCCCTCGTCGTCGTTAAGCGAGATCTCTCAGGGACCGATGGTGTTCTGACCGTGCCAACAATGACTTCTTTCTTCCGTGATCAAAGGTTCCCCGAAAACTTTTTCCGAAGAAATGCTTCAGGAACTCTCGGAAGTATAGGAGACGTTGCTGGCGAAATCTTCGGCGCGCACCCCGTTCCTCCAGGTGCAAACAACGCAGAAGGCGTCTATGTCCCAGATGCAGGTCCCTTCAACGTACGTAATAGTTCTGTATTCCAATATCTTGGATTTCATCAGGGTCTACGATAGGATTGCTCGCTTTACACCAATCTCGCTAGCGATAACTTGCCTGCAGTTCTCATGAACACGACAGGGGTGTTGAAGCAGAACGTCGATTTCTTGCTGAACACCATTCATAACCTCTTCCCTGACTGTCCTTTTACTCCGCCTGTTGGAGCTGCAGGCATCTGAAGTTGTTCGGGTTATAATATACCTCTTTCTTCCATTCTTAATCGGATGTTGTAGCTCTCCATATTGATACGTCTTGGGGTGGTATCAAACAAAAGTGAAGCACGTATCGATGCACAAGAAACGTGCCTGTAGGTGATCCCAAGAATCTTCTCGGAGCTGGGCAGTCACAAAGTCCGCTGATCTGCAACGTAGCCTACCGTTCGAGATACCGAGGAGGTCACCTAATGACCTTACAGAATCTTCACCGATGTGCCTTTCTTTCTTCGTGACTGAATAGCGCTACAATGGCGAAATATTTGCTAGCTTGTCCTCATGCCAGTGGCTGCAGCGCTGAACCTTGTGGCTTGACAATCTCAACTTTTTCACACTCGATCGCTATCACCCTTTTGGCAATGAGCGTGCACGCGGATCTAAATTCGTCACTGGCACCTTGAGAATCACATATAAATAGCGGCCTTTCCTGTGTCCTCCAATGGTACACATTGCCACTCCCTCCTGTGACCATGACCCTGTCTCGCATCCTCGTCATTTTTACCCTTTCCTTCCAGGTATTGGCCTTTCCGAAATACATAGCTCGTCAAGACCCTACGCAAACGGGCACACTTATTGTCGCCCCTCCTAAACCAACCAATGCCGGTATCCTACCTATCCCGGGTGCGATGAAATATAACCCCTATCGAAGCTCGTTCTCATTGATGACTTTTTTAAAAATTTACAGATGCCCAGCATTTCCATGCCCCTCCTAGGCCAAGCGACCAACGTGGACCATGTCGTAAGTGGTAATACAAAGGCCGGATAACCGAGTTTTATAGTTAAAACTAGCGGGCTTGAATACACTGGCCAATCATGGTTATATTCCCCGAAAGTTAGCAGAATCTCAGCAAGATCACAGAGAGGACGCTGACTTTGTCTTTCAGTGGAATCGCGTCTTTTGAACAGATTGTCGACGCTTCCACCCATGCTTTTAACATGGAATACGTTCTTGCGTCTGCACTGACAGCTCTGGGTATGGTAAGATATATAGCACATGCTACCAGAAAGTATCTTAGCCATCCTTCGATCTTAGCTTGCGCGCGGAAATGCGTTTATAGACAAGCTGTCTATTGGATTGTCATCTTTACTTGTTCCCCCACTTCCTGGTGAGATCGATGGCCCTTTAGCTTTAGGTTTGGCAGCACACGGGCGTTTTGAAGGTGAGAATCCTTCTATACCTCTTATTCACTCTTACCATCCTATGTGAAAGGCGATGTGTCTATGACACGTCAAGATGCAGCAATAGGTGACAACAAGAATTTTCAAGCTGACTTATACGCACAAGTTGGGCAAGCCCACCATTGGACAGTACCGATATTGAAACATGACCCTTCGTAGCTGCTTGATTTCGTGGCCCTGTTTGGCGATAATTCAACTGTGACAGGACCTAGAAGTATCGTCAACCTGCGCACGATGCAGGAGTTCAAGTTCCAGAGATTYCTAGATAGCCARGCCGCGGACAAAAAGGTGAAGGCTTTCTCTTGGCTTTGTGGGTCCGACCTGGAAATTTTTATAGCTCGAGTTCCATGTCGGTAGGCTGCGCCTTAGCTATGGAGAGGCTGCTTTCACCTTGAACCTTTTCGCAAATGGTATGAATCAATGCGAAAATTGGCGGTTATACAATCATTCTATGAAAAGTCGACAGGAACTGATGGCGTCTTAACGGTGCCAACAATGACTTCCTTCTTTGCACATCAAAGATTCCCCGAAAACTTCTTTCGACGGAGCTCCCCAGCAGATTTCGGGTTTATAGGAAACGTAGCTAGTCAGATTGCCAACCCGCACCCTATTCCTCCGGGTGCAAACAACGCGCAGGGTGTTTATGTTCCAGACTCGGGTTCCTTCGACGTATGCAGCACAACTCTTTGAATCTCCTAACACGATTTGACTTCCATCGGTAGACTTGCTCAATTTACACTAATCTGGCTAGCGAGAATCTGCCTGCCGTCCTTTTGAGCACCACAGGAGTGCTGAAGCAAAATGTCGATTTTTTGCTCACCACTATTCATAACCTCTTCTCTGCTTGTCCTTTTACTCCGCCAGTTGGACCTCCAGGTGTATGAGGTTAATTCTTCTGGTCATATGAATTTGACATCAAGCAAGAAACTAAATATGTTTTCATGTACCTGTAACAGAATAGACGAAGAGTGTGTTATAACAACGCTGCTGCGAGTTAATTTACATATTCAAGGGCGGCGACGACGACATTACATGAAACGCTGAGCAATTGGTGTTTATGGTAGAGCTATACTAGTTAGGACATACTAAAGGGGGCTGGGGCTGCCAGTGAGTTGGTCACCATTTCAATGGCAGGTAGAATGTGAAACAGCCGTATTAATGAATGTATCGTACAAATGTGATAGGTTTATTCTATGAGGTAGTCAGAAATGTTACGAAGTAGCCGTTTCCTATCCGAACGAAAGAATGTGGTATGTATGTACATTGTAAGTAATCCAGGGAACGTGTGCATATGTAGCATAGATGCAATACATATATGGTTTGGAATTTATTAATTGCGCAAGACTTTTTGCCGGGGATAGTTTGATTAGACCGAGGATTAGACCCTGCGTAAGAGAAGAGAGAGAAAGAACACCACGTCACGTCTGGTTATAACTTATCAGGACCCCCCACCAACAATGAAAGACCAGGGTCCTGGGATACGAGGAATATTTCGGCTCGTTGCACTACGCCCGCTGCCAAACACACCACCACGCCGAGGCCTCTCGCTCCATTGCCCTATCAGCCCTGTAACGGCAGTATCGTCGTCGTCCTCATCTCCCGAATTCCTCCGAGAACTGTACCGTACCGATCCACCTCCCCAGTTCTCCGCCCCGCCCCCATCCAGAAAGTGTGGATCAACGGTATGGGATTGCCGTTGCGTCATGCTCTTGCTGCGTCCTAGAGTCGGACGCACCCCAGTGGCCTTCATGAGCTTCGAGCTGACGGTCGCCTCGGTAGGTGAAGGTGTTGCCAGGTGCTTACGCAGGCTTTTTATAGAATTCTGACGCTTGGGGTTGACAAGAATTCGAGCCAAGTCAAGTTCGCTGTCCTCTTCATCGCTCGAGCTTATCGGGTGATCCTCGTTCTCACCATCAGTCTCGTGTTCATCGCCGCCAACCTCAATCGTCAGACGCCCACTGCGCCCATGACCCTTCTTCTCCCACGTCCTCTTTGTCGCTATAACCCATTCATCGCCTTCTGCTTGCGTATCCGCCAAGCTAGGTAACCTGTCACGATCCACTGCGCGCCGCTGATGACGCCCCCGCCCTTCTCTGCCCCACTGAGCATACTCGCGTTCCTTCCCATTCCTCGGCTGGCTATCCCACTTCTTCTTCTCTTTCTTCCCCTCATTAGAGTTCCCGCGAACAACTGAACTCGCACGACTGGCAGGTGCACTCCGACAAGTAACATGCGTCTGGCTGACTTTGCTCACAGTAGTCGATGACCGGCCACGTTGGAGCTGCGAGAAGAGCTCCGGCGGCGGTGCCCCCAATAGCGGCCCATCTGGTGACCGTTTCGTGTTTCCGCGGTCTGAAAAGGCGCTTCTCGATGGTGGGTGCTTCGCTCTGCGCTCGGTTGAGGTAATGGAGCTACGCGTTGATCGTAATGTCTTATGAGGTGAGAGATGTTGAGTCTGAGAGGTAGGACCAACGGCGTCGTTAGAAGGTCCACCGATATAGGCACCGACACCACCAAAGAGGACTGCGCGAGCGACGCTCCCAAGCCAAGTTCCGGGTAACGGTGGCTCACCATGCTCGCGGTTCTCCTTACGGCGTCGACTAGTCGAATCGCCTTGTCCGGTCAGTGACTTATAACTTTGCGAGCTGCTAGTTGAGGTTAAGCTTGGGCGTTTAGCCATGTTAGGGGCAGAGGCAATGTGTCTGAGATACACACTCGCTCTCGACGCGTGCTGTCGGTGAGCCGTATCTTGACTACTCGCGTCGTTAGGAAGTAGATATTTACTGGAATTCTGATGCAGAGATCTCTGTGAACTTTGAATGGGAGAACGGCGGGATAAAAAAGACGATTGGTCGAGTATTACTTGGTGTTCGGGAAGTGTGTCTAATCGCGAAGTGTTCCCGAGTCTGGCTGATCGAGGAATCGGCTCCAGACTCTCTACGGAAGACGACATTGGGGAGGGTGTCTGAGGTTGCTGCCTATGTTTCTCCTTTTGTACCCTCTTTCTAGACAAGGGGGACGTAGGCGGAGAGTATCTATCACGTTCTTCCGAGTTGACTTCCAGCGAAGTTGTGGAACGATTGGCAGTTGGATTCGGCATGAGACCCGTCAAGAAATTTACAAAGGCACCCATGCCATTCCTCACGCCACTCTTTTGGCTGTAAGACTCGGAATCTTTGTTCGTAGACCTCGGTTGAACATGTTCCACTTCTGGTGTAAATATACGGGTTTCTTTATAACCCGCCTCACGTAAAAGATCTTCTAGACGTTCGTAGGTCTTGGATGTCCCCCGTCGATGCAGTGGAACATGACCATGACCAAGACCCGGGTAACGCGAACGCGAATGAGAACGAATTGACCGAGCAGGCGTGATCGGCAGAGGTGGAGACGAAGTAGAAGCACAGGTAGAGTCGGAAGTGGATTGGGCAAGTGCTGGTGGAGAGTTTGCTGGAGATGGAGGTGTAACCATGATGATTTGGTCGTTCTAAAATCCAAGATTAACATGTTGCTCTAAAACATCAGAATAACGAAAGAAAAGTGTCAGTCGTCGACAACCAACAAATCTTAGTATAAGCGCAATAAGCACATGTGGTCATCAACAGGAGGTTATCCAAATCACAAGTCCCAGTTTCGCTCACCAGACAGCATGCTCACCTTGTGGTTATGAAAAGTTCCTGCATTGTGACTTGACTTCTCTCCCAAATTCGAGTGACTCATTCTCGAGAAATAATGATGCGAATGGAGAGTTTATCGATGGCCGTCTTTTGTCGCAAGCAGTAGCTTCCCAACTTCGAGTCGGTGAGTTCGAATTGTCGACCGATATCGGCGATCCAACCTCTCTAATATTTACTAGAGCAGATAATTGAATCGCCCATAGAGGAGCTGAGGAGATACAGAGGCCAAGGCCAAGCTTGTACTTAAATGTAAAATGCGCGGGGTCAGTCACGCACGTGATTCAGATTGGTGAACACGACTCGGCACCGGACTCGGTGCCCAAAACAACGCCCACCGAGCCTTCTCCTCGCGCACTCCGCCTAGCTCTACGCTATGGAAGGCCTAGTTCTGATGAATTCTCTGACACGACTCCCTTAGCTAGGTTCTCCATAATGCACCATTCATGTTTCTGGTGCGAAATGTGACTCTGCCGTCAAAGTAATTCATGTCAGGTAATTAATTGCTTTCAAAGGCCTTGTGTTATTACATTCCCGATAACACTTGTGTTTTAATAGAAGAAAGCATATAATGAAAAATAATTACCCAGTGCGTCCCATATGCTCCCCCGCTTTTTCGTCAGGTATAACGCCATTTGTTGTCTGTAGCTCGCGCTCGTACTCTTCCGAAGCAATCTGATCTCTGGATCCAACTTCCCTTCGTCATTGTCGACATCCCCCAATATATCGACCAGGTCTTTCAAGTACCTAAGAGGATCTAGTATCCGATGCGGGCCAATCAGCTTTCTCACACCAAAACTTCTCCACCAGCTTATCATTGCAGACTTTTCATTTGAAGTAACGTCTTCGAATAAATCAGCGGCGTTTGGGAAGCCCTCGAAAGCGATGTCTGCCACCTCGAGACGGAGCTCGTCCATTCCATATGACAAGCATAATATGTCCTGATGCCTAAGTAGCGACCTTTGTGCGGTCCTCAGACCTTCTATGTCCCAGAAGTCACCAGCATTCAGCATGGGAGAATCCGGATCCGCCCAAGGCGGTAACCTAGAGAGATGGTAGAATGCCGCTGGAAGGTAGTTTGGAATAGCTTGAATAGGTTTTTCGCTTTGTGCGTACATGTACGCAAAACGGATAACGCTCGCTGGTTCCGGAAGCTCCTCGTCCAATTCAAATGGTTCTTTCACACTATAATCAAGCTCTTTAAACAGCTTGCTCAGGTATTTATCATCTTCGTCCCATGCAGAGAGGGTGTCGGGCCAGTCCCGGTTGATGAATGGGATGAGTTTGGCATGCGCAGATGTTCTTTCCACTTCATACTTATCGAATAGGTCAAGCGTACGGGATATAAGGCCTATCGTGCCTCTGGAAAACTTTGCGATGTAATTATCTAGCCTTTGTGCAAGTCAGCGAATTTGTCTAAGAAATAACGTTTACAACCTACTTATGGTCGTGAAGTATGTGAAGAAATAATTTGAAAGCCTCCGGCTCGTCATGTAGCTCCACTGATGGGGTCTGATCTTCATCAGTTTCGCCTGGGTCTGGACTAGCGATTGAGAACAAATCTGCAAATACTGTGGATTTCTCGGCTAAAAGTGACTTGCACACCCTGAATACACAATTTGGAAGGGAGATGGTAATGTCACCGTGAGCAAAATCTGGTTGTGGAGGTAACATCGGGGAAGAAGCAGAAATGTGAAACTGGTGCCTAATTCTGCCTCAAGGCTTGATTTGGAACTGAGGAAAGCCACCATCAGATCTCCCCTCGTCTAGAACGCTCGGCATTCTCCCCCTCCCCATCCTTTATTTATGGCAGTCGAATAAAACATGACTCGAATCTCAGCTAGAAAACTTTAGGGGGAAACTGTCCAGTATAACGCCACACAAAGTCGCCACACGATACTTGATACCTACACCATAAATTTTAGGGACCTCACTGGGATTCCTCCCTGTCAAATTGCTACCATGGCGTTGAAAGCCTGTTTTACTTTGAAACTGGAGCAGGACACCCCCATCAGAACAAGCCGACGATGCGTTGAAATTCTTATTTTCCCAGGCGCATGTCTATAACTCCATTGAGCAACGCGTTACCTCGGTAGCCCTCAACCAATGAGATTAATAGAATGCGAAAACGTTCCAAATGCCAAATTTTCGGCAGAAGTTTTGTTTTTGTTTTTTTTCAAGAAGGCTGAGTATTTCCATCTTCTGATGCAGTTTATCCCTTGAAACTGACATGGCTCTATTCTCGAAAAATCGCAGTAGTTCTGACAGCTCAGCCTGCCTTCGAAGTTCGGAATCGCATGAAGTTTGAGCACGTGGCATAACATGATCGACATTTCCCCCAATTTGTGCCTCTCGACCCTTAAATTTACAAAGTTCCAAAGTCACATCAAATCTTGTTTTGAAAAAGAGTGAATATTAAACGTCAATCTACGAATTGAAGGATTTGGTAGCTAGGGCGACCTTGTACTTTCGGTGAGGGAGTATCTCACCCTGAGGTCGGCCATTACATACTTACACCCGGTTGGATGAAAGTGATCGATATAACTGACAGCCGCTGAGTTGATTCTAGTGGTCTTCGTCATACACATCTCAAGCATACTATAAGATCAATGTAAGTCGTTTCTGAATCGGAGTTGATTGGCTATGATTCCATTTTTGCATCTGCCAGTGCTTGTTGTTTCGCAATACTACAACACAGAAGAAGCGACATGTCAGGGTGATAGGCACAGGCTAGTTCTGATCATCAGTATTTTCAAGTAGCCGCTATTGCGTTTGGAGATATTAGCTCATACATCCCATAACGATGTAGACACCGCGATGGGTTACCCGCCGATCCATATCGCCTCGAGGCCAGCTGGGTGTAAGGAAGCACACCGCCGAGTGTTTTTGTGTTCCTATCAGGATCAAGATTTATCACTGGCAGCAGCTGTGCATGTGAACATTGTAACCATATGACGGCACAGCCAACCCCAACGTTTTCACTTCACTTTTTTTAATGGGCCAGTATGCAGCGCTGCCATCAGCACTAACCGTGACTCATCTAGTTCGGCTTATAGGTCAACACATGGGGTTTTCCACTAGAATTTCGGCGTCAAATACCGGTCCTATCTTCTCGGCGCTTTCCTGTTTGTTTGGGAGTACCCGCGACCGAATTTTTTTAATTTTCAAGTTTTAATAACTAGAAAGAAAAAAAAGAAGATGGCCCCCCTTCCCATCCACCAGCCATTTATAATGGGCGGTTCTTTGTAACCTTAACTTTAACACATCACAGCACACACCCATTCCAATCACCATCATCAACATGGATAGGAATCCGCTGCATGTTCATCGCGGAGTGTACAGCTCCGTTTACAAGACGCCCCCTGTCGTTGCAGGGGAGTTCGAATACTCGAGCGTAAGCCATCTTTATTCTCCATCTTATACACTATGAGACACATGATTGGTTATAGGAGGCGGTCAAGACCTCTATAGAAGGCTCCACACCTAATGCTCGTGTTCACTTTCACAAGGTATGGATTATTGTCTCCGTTTGAGTGGAGCCAGTACAATGATATCTGTTTTTCTAGATGCTTCTGAGTCTCAGAGACCTTAGGGCAATGAACCTGAAGCACGAAAACATACATTGGTTTTATGTTCGGGACGAAAACGTGATTGAAACCAGCACAGGAAAACCTAGTTTGACTCTAAATAGGGCTTGGTTTAATTGCGATATCTTGCAGTATACCCAAAGAAAATCAACCTCTATGGAGGTGAAAATAAAGCTAGCGAGTCCTTACTCGATTTTCTGCTAATCTTTTTCTAAATCAAGCAGGTGCTTCAAGCAGCTCAGGCATTGAAGTACTTACACCGACACGGTCTAGTACACGGTCATATACATCCGGTACGAGGCTGATATAATTCTTTCTTAATTTACTCTGCTGCATATTTCCTCTAGTCTAACATTTTCACGATCGAGTTGACAAAAGAGGCCAACAATCATGCAGCCAGGATTGTTGTAACGGATGTCGGCGTGTACACGCAAGCACGCCGATTTCTTCTCCATCACGACGTACTACCCTCTGACCCGGGAAAGCCACCCAACGTTTCTCTCTTCTATCAGGCTCCAGAGTGGTTACACCCTGGAACGGACGCATTTACGCCACCAGAGGAACCTTCGGACATATATGCGTTAGCTGGCACAACATTCGCGGTGCGTGGTCGTAGACCAATTCTTTGCAGTGCACTGACCACAAGCAGGTTGCTACAGGACAGCCGCCAGTCTATGGAGACCTGAATGCTGCAACCATGGCTACTAGCCATCTAAACATAATCCGACCACCCGAAAACATAATGGACAGTCACCTGTGGGATCTCATACAGGAATGCTGGCAAGTGGATCCAATTGCACGCCCGACTATTCAGGACGTAGTCTCAAGACTAGATGACATATCTACATATATTTAAAATGTATGAGCGCAGACCACCGATAAATCGATGAATTTTAAATGAAGCCACAACTTTTAATAGACAGCTTTAATAGACAGCATGAGACGACGGATACTATTTCTACGAAACTTCACAAAGGGATTAATGCAGGATCCAACTGTTCCGAAAGAATAACAAAGCGAATGAGAGCGGGTAATAGAAAGCAAAACAAAAAGGGAGAGAGTAATATGCAAGTGCGAAAGGAGTATGAAATTGCGGGACTACGTGGAGTACAGCCCTGCTAGTCTTTGCGCAAGGACTTGTAATACTTGCGCTTCAACTCCAAATTCCTTGGCGAGCTCCTCTAGGGTCTCACTGTCTCCATCTTTACTAGTAGGTTCTGGGCTTGAACTCGATTGGTGGGCACCTTGAGCTTTGATATGCTTGGATTTTGATTGGGTGTTAGATTCCAATCCCGAACTCGCGTCCGAAAGAGGGGATTTGACAGATGGGGAACAAGACTGCAGAATTTCCATGAAGTTGCACACTTGTTGGTTCGTAAATGCTGGGAAAGAGTCTGAGGTGACATCTACAGGATGATTATGATCGTACCTGAGCAATTCGAAGCTACCTTAGCAAGTTTGGTGACAAGTTCCATGGAACATTCCTCGTCATTCGACGGGCCTGTCGAACGCGAAAGTAGTATTTGTACGGCAGCTATAGAAAAAATTAGTCGGAATATGGTGAACGGAGGCATGGATATATCTAACCATAAGAAACATCTAGATGTTGATGGAACATCAGCTGTGTGAGAGAAGAATGACGATACAGCTGTCGTACCAAACAACAGGTCACGAACACCAGCCGACCAAAAAACCCGGCTATCCACATCAGTGGGAAATTTGCTCAATATACTGACCAAGGAGTAATATGGTAGAGAGGGCGCTTTCAGGAAATGCGACTGCATGAGGATGAGATGACTTCCAAGATTGTAAATTAAATAAACGCACATCTGGCTGCTTTATCAAGTGCAGCAGACCCACTACCTCACTTTCACCGAGTAAACCGCCCCCCAGAGCGTTAATGACTTGTTCATTACTCAAACCAGCTAGTGAAGGCCGGGAACCGTCGAATGAACCCTTCCAACTAGGGAATAGCTAAGAGAAGCTAGTCAGTGGAAACGTCAAAGCATAATCGGAAAGGCATCAATCAGAAGCCATGGTTACTGAGACTGGTGCCGATAGAGCGAGTTAAAGTTGGGTTGGTCATCAGAAACACTGGTGTCATGATGGGGCCATCCATAAAATAACACAGAAGGAAAAAAAAGAAATGCGAATATGGAAGACACGCACATCAACCATCAATTCTTCCTGACCGCATCTTGTGATAGTGACGCCTCGCGCCCGCCTTCCCTTTCCCAGCACGCTCCTCCGCTCGCAGGACTTGCCACCTGACTGTTGATTCGATACCTCTCCTCTCAAGATCTTCCCTGCGGTGTCAAGGTTTGCAACTTCTATATATGCGTGACTCATGGTTTTTCCACGTTTGTCAAGGAGGACATGGACATGTTCTAGAGGTTGTTGTATCCACTGTTCGATTTGTGGTGGAGTGATATCCTGGATTTCGGAAATAGTAAGCACCCTGTTTCATCAATACATAGGGAGGAGTTACCCATGGGACGTTATCGATACGAAGAACGACATTCTCCGAGAGGATACTAGTTCTTTGTTGCTCCCAAGTACACACGGTAGCATTATCTTCGACACAATCGCCTTGGGGTTGGAGACCTGTGACCCTTCGCTCTCCTCGCTTGGGTGTACTGGCTCTCGCAGTTCCAAGGCCCAGCCCAAAAAACTCAAACGATTTCTCTAAGCCGTCGTGAGCTGCCAACTCACCATCAGCCTCATCCTCAGAGGGAGGGGAAAAAGCGCCCATGAAGCTACTCGCTGATTCCGTCTCCATGACATCGCTTCCAAACACGGGCTGCATATGTTTTTCGACTGCGTTTTCGCCGGTTGCCGCGTTTGGAAGCACGGGGACCCCGCCGTTGCTTGAGACCAATCGAAAATCTATGACTTTTTCGCGACAAACAGCGCATTCCATATCCTTCTCACCAACGATATTCAGTGCACTGGTGAGACACCCTGAACATAATGGATGATCGCAAGGGGTGAGAATTGCTAAGGTAGAGGGAGATGACGCCAGGCAAACTGAGCAGCCCGAGGAGGCTGTGGCTACGGATTTTCGAGGCTTTGATACTTTCGCTAGAGGTGAAGTCGATGAGCCAGGTATGGGGACCGAGGCAGGTACACCCCTGTATCTGTCCCAAGTAGCAAAACTGGGGTGCCTAGCTGCTGACACTGGCGGTTGATCCCATGCTTGGATATCGGAGTATATTTCCGGCTCCATGCTGCGCCGTATACTCTCCTGGAACTGCTGTGTGTGAAAGTAGTGTTCAACGCTCTCTGTGACGTTTCCAAGAGGGTTAGTGGGGAAGATATCTGAGAAGGGGGCCTGCATATGAGAGGGGAACTGGTGTTGTGGCGCATAGGAGCGGAAAGGAGGGTGAGCGTAGTCTTGATAGTCATGTGCTTCGATAGAAGCGCCCCGGGAAATGTTTTCTGTATGAATGCTCGTCGCTATCAAAGAAGCGTCGGGATCCATCGAATGGCTGCTGTAATCATAGTTATCGTCGAATTCGTTTTCAAAGTCATTTTCGTCTATGTCGAATAAGTCGAGGGAAGTGTCCTGAGCGAAACCGAGATTGAAACTTTTGCTTTTGCTATCTTGGGAAGGAGTAAGAAGCTAATGGAGTCGTTAATATACTGTCTAACAATAAGGTAAAATTATTGACAGGTCCGAATACCTCTCGTCTTCGTGGCTGCGCGGGAGCAGTGAAGCTGCCTTTCATTTTGAGCTGCCTGGCAAGCGAGCGGTTGGGAGGAGGAGTGGATATCAAATTAGCATTTCGAGTCGAGTTGAGAGAGCGTGAGACGAGCGGCGACACTGGTTGTGCATAAACGCTACGAGTTAGTGTGGGGGAAGAGAACACGTGGGAGGCAGGAAGAGAGGTATGAGAGCGCGCTCGAGGCCTGGAGGCCGTAGGAAAGCTTGAACGTTGTTGGTCAACGATAAGAGAGGGAGCTAAAATAGCTGAAAGGAATCTAAGCAAAACGGGAAATAACTTGAAGTGATCGCATACCATCTTCAGTCGATATGAATTGAGATTCGTTGGCACTGTCAGACACCATCTTTTCGCTGGCTATATGCGCATTAAACCTCGTCTATGAAGACATGGGATATATCATACCCTCATCATCTCCAAAATGAGAGTCGTCATTCACTGATGAGACCTTGATACCGTTCTCGTTAGCCCGGGCTCTCCAATTCTCGGTGATATCAGCGAGGCTGTGATCTACACCATTTTCTCTTGACGACTTGACCACAAGAGGAGACGAGGAAAGACGTTTGGCACCAAGACCCAAGTGATCTGGAGTGGTAAGCGTCGAAGAGCCCCCAGATGCCGATGATGTGAACGAGCGCAGGCTCAGAGGAGTATAAGGGCTTGCAGGGGTGTTTGGAGATTTGCGGAACGGTTGTGATAAGGAATGTCTGTGCTGATGTCGCTGAACTAGGGGACGCTGAGGTGTAACTGGCTGGCTCCTGTTAGACACCGAGCGGGCCATGGCAGGCGACGTCGGGACTGAATAGTAAGGCATGTTGAGTGGCAACACTGATGATTCTGGTTCTCGTAAGCGATTGTCACGTCAACCGTGACAGACAACGCGATACGTCACGAATCATTTTCTGACGCGTCAAATCATGTGCTCGCGTTGATTCTACATTAGCCGCATCCGACTCCGAGAGCACCTTCAGAGCCGTCGAACTGTTCGGGCAGGGGATAGTAATTCCTTTTAGGAGACGAGATCCGTAATGCCTCCGATTATGGCGGCGGTAGTATATGCCGCCTCTTGTGGATGGCCAACCCGCTCACAAGTTACCACGGACAGACTAGGATTGACTACCAGAATGTACCAGAGGACAGGCGACTTGACATTGGCTTTTTGATAATATCTGGGAACACCCTTAAACTGCCTTGGTCAACCGTTTAGGTAGACGGGCAATTCCTTTTGGGACTTGGAAGCTTGAGGGGCTGCGGATTCGGCGACTGCATACAAGATACGATGCAGCACTAGAATCACATACAGTATCACCCATGGTTTCAACTCTGCAGTCTCAAATTCCGGGATATGTTCACCTCGTTTGCCTAACAATAAAAATGCCAAGTCTTTATATATTACTGGTACAATAAGAATCGATCAGACATGGAGCATTCCTGCGAGCGGAATATTACCATCCCTCTCTTCACATTAATTCTTGCTCTGGTATTTCGTTACAATAGCTCGTTACAACGGCATGGTCTCATCCCGCCAAAAACTAGGCAGGGGATGTAAGTTATTGGCTATTTAGATATTGATTCTCGGATGGGCTGGCTTTGCGCACCTATCCAGCGGATGGGTGTTTAGGCCGTTTAGGAGTTGGCACAAGAGCGCACCTTGATCACGTCGGGTAAAATCGCCGTGAGCACTGTTGTTTAAGCAGGCAGTACTCATCATCAGATTTAAGACCCGGATGGGTAAGCTTGATAAAATATCAAATTTCAATATTTTTTCTTTTGTCAAACTTCTTTGAACAAGAGTGCGTAGTTTATACGAACAACAACGCACACAATAAACTTTAGCAACAATGGAAGTAGACAACAGGTGCATTATGCCGATCGTATGATATCATTCAACATATGTCGACGGCTGCAAGCACTTAAAAGCGGGCGATAAGTCGAAGGAGCTACCCAGCAGCCCAGCCCACTCGAGCAGCTAACGCACATCCATTACTCTTACTCAAATTTTGATATGGATACCTTCAACGACTTCGTTGCTTACCCGTCTATCGACAACATTCCCCCCACTGACGAAGAGAACGGCGGAGGTGGCGGCAAAGCCTATTGCGTTGTTGCCTAGGTTGCTCAAACCATTAGCCATGTGTGAAGCATAAAGGTATGTTTTCAATGAAATTTATGTTTGGAAATTGATATTTAATAAATTGTACAATAACCTTTAGTTTCGTTCAATCATTACCCATAAGGCTTCTATCGACCTGCGCCTTTTTTTTCAGTTTCTGTGAAGGCGTAGAGAGAGAAGAGGATTATAATATGGAGTTTAAATTATTACCAGTCGACTTCAACTATTGGCGCTTTACTGTATCAATGGCCAATGACTTTTTTGAGAAATGTCGCGAACTGTCTAAATAAGTTCGTTGAACAAGGTGACGTTCTATATGAACAACAGCGCACTTGTTAGAACAATGAGAATTTAAACCTTATCAACAATGGAAATA
>CEMU01566031.1:10751-26385 GCA_900068965.1 Calocybe gambosa
GCCGTGTATAACTCATCCTCAATCTATCTCTAGCCTACCGAATTTGAGATGCGTCAACGGAACACAAAGTTTGCAAAGGATGCGAGGGCAGGGAAGAACCCCACCCATCCATCAAGGCAGGAGCAATTAGCTAAAAGGAGCCCAATCAATATTTGGGCTTTGGGACTTGTATTATTTGTCATTGTCGGAGGAGGTAAGTTTCTACGCCAGAACGCATAGTCATCGCATCTAATGTTTGTCGCTTTGACAGTGTTATTTGAGCTTGTCCGGATTCTATTTCTATAATATAGCACATATGGAATCAGTCTTTTGGCTGTGAAAAGAATTGGTCACAAAGCACATCTTCACACTATCACCTCATATACTCATCCTACCCCTTTGTGTATGTATCCGGCCAATTCCAATCAAATGGTTGAAACACAGTCGAAGTATACATTCAATTATCTCCAGATGCCGCACCGACGTCCGTACTTTGACCTCTTGCACCACTTTTCGACTTGCCTTTTTCCGGGGCACTAGCTCTAGTGCTCTCAACTCCCTCCATTCCATCTCCCTCAAGCTCTTTTTCATCGATTTGTATTTCATCACCAGCCCAAACACGCATCGTCGGCTGCCACACCATCACAACATTATCCTCTGATGCACTAGTAAGTGTCCATTGATCCGGTTTACCAGGCGCCCATGCGAAGTCAGTTGGGCGTGCAGTATGTCCTGTCATCAGTGAGGTATACTGTGAACCAATGAGAGAGGAAACCAAGCTTACCACCATGAATAAAGAGTAGTTCAGGTGGTCCGTCTTCCTGGTCGTCCGGTGTCTGCTCTTGCCCGATCAACGATAGGTCCCATATGTTGATACGTCGATCGCTAGATGCAGATGCAAACACAGAAGCATTATGGGGTGACCAAGCAATGTGGAGGACTTCGTCAGTGTGCGACTCGAACACATGAAGTTTCTTTCCAGGTGTCCGCATGTCATGTAGAACGCAGGTCTAAGACAAAATTGGCCTTTAGACATAGCTGCTTGACATTAGCATACGAACCTTGTCGGTGCTCCCAGTGATGAGCAAGTGTTCGGCAGCAGGACTAAATGCAACTGCAAGAATTTCTTGGTTGTGAGCTTGAATTTTCATTTTGGCATCCGACTGTGTTCGCTTATCCCATCTGAAATGATAGCTCATGAACACCCAAAAAAAAGTCCGGGGCAATTTAAAGTCGTACATCATCAACATTTTATCATCGCCTACACTGGCGAAAACGTTCTCGTCCGTGGCATGCCAGTCCACATCCTTAACAAAGTCAATCAAAAAATCAGTGTGCATGGCAGAACAATACCTACACCAACTACTGATGTGTGGCCTCTGAAAACTCTGGTGGGTTCAATTGTGTTATTTTCTTTGGAATACGAGTTGATATCCCTGCCACAAGCTATTGCGTTAGTCAAAATTGCGCAAAAGATAGTACCCACCAGAGACAAACGGTCATGTCTTCCGAGGCGCCCAATACATTTCCTGCTTTAACAGGACTCCAAGCTAGACCAAAACTGTGTGACACGTAAACACTTAGCTCCCTCACAAGCATAATAAAGAACTGACAACACTTACCCTTCCCGATTCTGTCCAATTAATCTGATGTTAGGTTTGCACACACCACCCCGTTCGGGCTCACTTGAATGCTTCGTGCGATCGAAAATGAGAACTTCCCCAGTTATTGCTTTTGTTGCGATAATATCTGGGTTTTGAGGCATATATCGAGCCCTATTAACTTCTCCCGCGTGATTGATTTTCTGGATGACCTGTATGCGGGGTGCTGGTGGTATGGTGTGCCCTCCAAGCTCACCGCGTTCGTCATCATAATCAGTTGCGTCGAGCTTTTCGGCACCGCTAGATGGGGATTCGCGTTTCGGAATCTGAACGGTCGCAATTTGGAGATAGTCTTGAGCTTGACCTGAGGTGTGTGTTCCAACGAGGAGGCGGTGAGTTGTGTAAGGTTTATTGGCGTTGCTAACAGTTCTATTGAGCTTGGTAGAAGGGTAGGACGAACAGACGTCTTACGGTTCTCTGTCCGGAAACCATTGACAGGTTAAGCTGGGCCAGTCAAGGGCGTGTGTGATGACAACATCGTAGAGATAGGGCGCATTCTTCTTCCTTTGTAACGGAACTGACTAGGCGGCCACGATGTGAAGTATAGCTAGCTTACCAGGTCTTGTACTCCTATGTATAAAGAACAAATTGTGATTTGTAAACGGGTGTCCTACGAGAAGATTCGACGCGTTGACAAACCTCGTTGATGAGTTTGTTCTCCTCCTCTGCTACAAGATCATCTTCCACTTCCTCAAATTGGGGTTTCATAGCCGTATCGCTTGATAAGGGATAATCGGGATTGTATGCAGATTAGTTGAGGTCTCCTGTACCAAGGATGTGGAGTAGTACGGTGAGATGGTGGACAATAGCGATGGACGCGATCGCGAAGAATGTGTGACGGTCCGCGTGACACGATGAAGAGCTAGAAATTTGCGTAAAGCTCAAAATGCATTCAAGTCTTCGACATTGCATATGTATATATACTGTATCATGCTAATCTGACGAAAAATATCCTGCGCAATGGGCTTCAATATAATGCGGTTTATAGAACGCTACCAGGCACAGTAAGGTCTATGTTTTGTTATGAGGCCTTGTCAACCGTCAGCAGCAGTTTCTCAAGGTCAAATCGAGGGTCTTCCGGGTCCGTTATTACTGTGATTGAAATTCGAAACAGTCGGGTGTAGGGGGCAAGGCGGGTGACGTGGTGAACATCAACCATGAGCCAAAGAAACAAAGAAGAAACTGGACACATACCAGCGGAACTCTTTGCGTCGAGTTTTCTCTTCCATGCCTCTTTCGCATCAGCAATCAAACGCTCCCTACTATGTGCTGCATGATCTGCTTTTTGCTTGTCATGGTTTGCCTGTAATGTGCGGCGGTGGTAAAAACCATAAACCACGCCAGAGAAAAGAGCCGTATACCGGACGACCTGTACGAGTGATGCATAAACCTCATGTAAGATATTGAACTCATAAAACGACATTGACATACGTTCACTGTTGCCGAAACCATTGTTTGCCCTGCCTAGCTATGGAAAGGACCAGGCGTTCTCTGTTAAAATATGCCTTGTTTTAGCTTTCCATTTGTATCAGTATTTTGTACGAACAAGTATACCTGAAAGAGTGGGAGTGAAAAAAATGTGTCGGTACCAGATGTGGACGACGGAGAATATCGGTGGCAGATTACGTAAGAGATTAACTCCCTTTTTCGACGCTATCTACCAGTATTGTATCGAACATGCTCAGGCCATAACTTGAAGGAATCGACTTGTCAAGAGAAACAAAGTCCCCCATTTCTGAATGTTTACGACTAATTCATGGTTGGGAGTGATTGACAATATGCTTGCATTGCGCATGCTAGGCACCACATCTACCAATGCGACCTGTACGAGTACATAGAAACTCGTCCCGACTCGTCCGCCACCACCCAAGATCTCTCACACAGTTTGCATTGATATACGCTTCCTCCCCTTGATCTTGAAGACTACAGGCTGACAGTGAAGCTTGATAATAGTGTTCCACATGAGTCACATCGTGTGAGATTCCATGTCCTTCCTCAACTTGAACGCAAACACCCACCATGGCAGACGAGGTTCATCGAGGCAGCTGCGCATGTGGCTTATTGTCCTATGAAGTCACTGGTAAACCAATCTTAAGCGCTTTCTGCCATTGCACAATTTGCCAGAAACACTTTTGTACGTTTTTCAATTTTTTCTATGTATTGGCTAACTTCCACGGTTCAGCTTGCCCGCTTGTCTATACCATCCACTTTCCTGACTCAGCTTTCAACTGGACTCACGGACAGTCTATAGAGGCTGTTTGCAATACATTTTTCTTACGAGGAACGCGACATACGTGCAAAAAATGTGGAGGCTACGTAGCGTTCCTGAACCCTGAAGGCAATGAATGGTCCATTTGGGGCGCCCAGCTCGAGCGCGATGCCCAGGGGAGGGTCAAGAACTGGGACACTGTAAAGCCTACCGCGCACATATTCTATGACACGCGCATGCTGGATATCGATGACGCATTGGGAAAATGGGCCGGGTATGAGGCACGTTCACAAAAGATTTAGTCAGATAGACAGGTGGTACCGATTCACGAGGTCCAATCAAAACCGCCCTATGACCGATCCCCATGAATTGAAATACTCCAGCTTACAGAGATTTTTACATTACCCTCCTTTCTTGAGCTATGACAGACGTTCTTAAGGGAAAATGCTTCTGTGGTGAAGTGACCTTTGAAGTGACCGGCAAACCGAGATTTAGCGCTTATTGCCACTGCACGCGATGCCAGAGACGAGCTGGTACGTCTTTTATATAGATACCGATAGGCTGATGTTTTCGACCAAATTCATTCAGCATCCCCGTTCGTTCACACTCTTCATTACGCGGGCTCGCAATGTCGATGGACTGCTAAGCAGGCCATTGACGAGATTTGCTACAACTTTGACACAGGGTATAAATGCAAGAAATGTGGGACTGGTATCGCTTGGGTTGACCCTACGGGTAGCCTGTGGTGTATATGGGGGGCGCAGTTTGAACGAGACGAAGAGGGCAAGATAATAAATTGGGACGTTATCAAGCCTACCGCCCATGTCTTCTACGACACGCGCATGCTAGACGTTGGAGATGACCTAAGTAAATGGAAAGGCCTTGAGGGCAAGTCTGAGAGGATCATGTAGAAAACAAATGGTTATTTTGGTGAATACGCTTCTGTTCCTGGCTTCCTCTGATCCATGATTAACACATCGCCGTTGGAGATTTGCAGATAACGAGCCCAGTCTCGCCAAGTAATTCCATTTACCGATAAAGTGTTGTAATGGCTTGTCTACCTGAATCTCAGCAGTCGCAGTCTGACTTTGTTGAACTGTCGTCGTCGTCTCCAGATTGTGTCCACAGAAGTGGGGCAGCTTATTTATAGTTGACCACGCATGATCAGCGTCAGGCTTCCGGACCCCTGTAATTCGAGAAGCACAAGCGCATCATTTGCATGCCCAAGGTCTCAACNNTCAACTCTCGAGTTTCAGGTCTACATCATATGACCGAGAAATATGCTCACGCTTGTGAATGGATACAGGATTTCACTTGATATTTTATAACCATGTCCGAGTCGAGCATTCACAAAGGGGGATGTTATTGTCGCTCGGTAACATATGAGGTTACTGGCAACCCTGTCCTCAGTGCTTATTGTCACTGTACAATGTGCCAAAGGCTCACAGGTTGGAGGGTTATTGTGGCAAATCAGCGTTGTTTCACTCACAGTCAATCTACAGGATGTCCATTCATTCACACGATTCATTTCCCTGAATCAGCGTTCAAGTGGACGCATGAAAGATCTGACAGTGTTGTCTTGGACTTGTACTCGCCTCCAGAGAAACCCTGGAAGAACAGGTACAGATGCAAAGAATGCGGAGCATGCGTGGCTTCTAGAAATTCCAAAGCAGATAGATGGAGTATCTGGGGAGCACAACTCGAGCGAGATAAGGACGGAATGACCAAAAACTGGGATGTTGTGAAGCCCACAGCGCATATGTTCTATGATACTCGTTTGGTGGAAGTAAATGACAATTTAGGGAAGTGGGATGGATACGAGAACCTGTCGAAGCTGTTGTCAGATTCTGTGGAGCGTCCCTGAGCTGCATTTGGACGGGATTTGGATTTTTTGGCCACATCAGGCTGGGCTGGGAACAAATTGGGAACGGCGAATAATAATATTATTTCTACCTCTAAGGCTCTTTTGTGACTACCAACCAACCATACCCACTCAAACTTATGCCAGCCGTCAATCCATACCCGACAATTCCTGACAGTGGCAGCCATGAAATACACGCAAACAACGTATCCATGTTTCGAGCATCGCCTTGGGTCACTTACGAACCCACCATTCAACCCACCAACTCCAACCAGATGGACCAGGACGTAGATATGGATGCGCCTCAGATTTCAACTCTGCGGGAGGAAGAGTCGCCTCCGCCTCCAGCTAAAACCTCTGCCACCGGACGGAGGGGAAAATCATCCCATAAACCTCCTCCGGTGTGGCCCCGACCACTTCGAAAGGAAGTACACACGGATGAAGATCTCGAAGTAGATGACGAGCCAGAAGAAGACCAGCTCATTGACGATGACGATGAGCTCACAAAACCACTTCCCGCCTCTGCACTTCCTAATCCTGGCCGTTCTGGAGATGCTTCGAAGCGGAAAGCCCCTACTAAACGTAAACCTAGGAGGAGTGACAAAAAACCAGCAGAAGGTGAAAAGAAGGCACAGGACAAGGTCATGTCAAATTCTGATGTCAGCGGGCCCACGCCGGCAGTGTCAAACCTGGAAACGCCCCCTTCAGAGCATCCTGAGGAATCGACGCAAAATGACTTCAGCCGAGTCGGTACCACCACTCCAGCTGGCAGTGATACAGGCAGATCAGGCACACCTAAAAAAACACCAAAGAAGCCCGCTGCTCCACGGCCGAAGAATCAACCTACCAAGTATGCTACTGGCTTATAATCACTTCTCCAATGTTATGTGCTCACTTTGACTCCAGGCTAAAAACTGTGATCCCTATTCTTGCCGATGACACGGGTGTCATGAGTGAAGGTTAGAACTCTACATCATCGTCAAAATGTCCTGAAAAAAAAGTCGTAGGCTATACCGGTACAGCCGCATCTTCACCCGTAACTGCTCAATTCGAAGCAAATACTCCCGATCCTGAAACCGAGGCTCCTGGAACTCTGGGTGCTGCCCTAGCCGAGGAAACCAATCTTGAAAATGTTCCTCTACCCCAGTACCCCCTTCCAACGAAACCTTTCCCTGTACAACCACCTCAAAAACTGGCTACTGGGTTTGCGCCTACTAACCCTTTGGATAAGAGTGGGAAAAAGGTGAGACATTGGCGGGTGGCACAACGGGAAATCCGTGGTATTGCAGGTGGGCGATGGTTTGCGCGCTCTTGGGTCGGTGACAAAGGATCGGAATATGCTTCTAGCATACCAAAGAATGCAGAGGCATCGAGCGCCTCCCTTTCTCGCTCGGGTGCTACCTCATTATCCGTGCCCGTTACTGGAAAAGGTTCAGGGAAGGCGAAAAGCAAGGCTATGTCCTCATTGGTAGCTTCTGCAGCCCCTTCACGTTCGGGCTCGTCGATCCCTGAGGCTCCTCCAGTAAATATCCGGCCCTCAACTAAGATGCGTATGATTATTGGACCACCTTCCGAAGCCGGGGACTCGGATATGGCCATACTACCAGAATCCTGACAGTAATAGTATCGTGTACATTTAGTAATATCTATCTAATCTTCAGTTTTTGCATTTTGCATTTTGCATTTTGGGTTGCCAGGTTCACGTGTTCGTTTACCAGTGACGGCATCAGCCTCAGCGATATCAATAGACGCAAAACAAGTAGACCCCGTCAGACGGTCTCTTCTCTAACCGTGCACATATCGCATCCATCTTCTATTGAACTCTTCGGATTGTAATAGTCGACTGGTCGACATCGGTTTTTTGCAATGTCTGCTACTTCGGAGCTGTCCACCGCCGAGAGTTTAGGAACGAGCGTCACCAAAGGTTCAGCTTGGATAGCAGCACGAGCTGGCGAACGTGGTCTGTTCATATCTACATCCTATGCGATTCATATGTAATGTAATGTCTGCCAGCTATAGCCCAACAAGCTTTTGCTTCCGATCCGAAATACAAAAAGTTCACGCAGCAAGTTGAGAAATGCCTAAACTCGTTCGATAATGTGCACGAGTGGGCGGATTGTATCGCGTTCTTGAAACAGCTACTCAAAGTACGCATTCTTGCCCTTCTAACTCATGCCTTGCCTTTCAATTGTGAACGCATATTTAGACATTTCAATCATACACACAATTTAAGGAGATACCACGCAAACTCGTCGTCGCCAAACGCTTGTCGCAATGCCTTAATCCGGCTCTTCCAACAGGCGTGCACCAACGTGCTCTGGATGTGTATCTACATATATTGTCAGTTCTTGGCGTAAGCACACTTAAAATTACATATGAGGAGCTTGTTTATTGAACGTGACCCTCAGCCTGAAGGTCTTAGGATAGACCTATCAGTATGGTCTTCTGGTCTGTTTCCTTTTTTTGAATATGCAGCTACATCCGTCAAGGTGAGAAAAAGCTTCAGCTTGGATAATATCGCGACTGACGGGGCAGGAACGCAGCCTATTATCTTAAACCTTTATGATACATACTATCTACCACTACAATCTGGTTTGCGCCCGGTAATGAAATCCATGATACTCTCCCTACTACCAGGTCTCGAGGAGGAAACTAGCGAGTTCTTTGAAAAGGTGTGCTTGAAGCTGCTAGCCTTGAAAATTGACAGTTTATATGTATATGCAAAGGTCCTAACTCTATTAGATCGTCTGTCAGGAACAGTCACACCATCCTTCTTCTTCCAAAACATATGGCTCGTTATGCTGACCACACCCTCCGCCCGAGGAACATCTCTCAATTTTCTTGCACGTCGTCTTCCCAGGCTCAACGCGAGCGAAGGTAAAATTCTACATCAGATGGTGTCAATATGAATGTGGTAGTGATAATATTTAGATATATCTGCGGTTGTTGGCAAGGACATCGGCCTTATGATTCGAGCATTTGCAGCTGCCTTGGAGGACGAAAACCTACTGGTGCGGAGAGGAGCTCTCGATCTTCTTTTGCAATCAATGCGAGTGGACAGCGTTGCTGTACGTAAGGCTCAAGCGGAAGACCGCGCAATCCTTATGCGGGCAGCTACGGGTGTTGTTCTTCGGCGCGACTTGTCTCTCAATCGGCGATTGTATATCTGGCTGCTTGGATCGGACGAGAAAAGCGACCACCAGATTGAATACTTGAAAACCTATGCTCTAGATTTACTTTGCTCTACGCTGAAGGTCAGTTTGGCTATTGATGGCCCTCATACTGACCAAACTGAAAGGGCTACTAGGATGAGATGTTCTGCCCGTCTAGCGAGTATTCAGAATCTAGGCCATATAAAATCTTCATATCGTTACTGGATAAATGGGAAATTGGATCAAATCTCTCTGAAGTCCTTGTGTACGACGCGTTCAAAGCTACCAAAAGCCTTGCCAGTCGTTTTTCTGACAATCGTGAAGACGTTTGTTCTTCGACGCCCTTGTTTGCGACCGCTTCTAATGCTTGGTTGTTAGGTAACAATGGCAGCAAGTAGACTGTATGAGGCTCTGGAACCGCAAATACTCTGGAAGCAGCTGCTGGGTGCCGTATTTGCCGAAATTGTGACGAACAAAGAGGAGCTCGAGGTATGGCCCAGTTAACCGCTGCTAATAAGATCTAACGATATGTCTATTATAGGCGATACGCATGGTCCAATTTGTCTTAAAAACCTTTGCCCAAGACGAGGAAATTCAGACCATACATTTGCCTATAATCTTTGCGGCTATTTTGGATATTATAGACGTAAAAGAACTCTACAGTCGATTGCTTATATCAAGCTAATCTTCACCAAGTTACAAATACAGGTTGACATCACGAAGGCATGTTCATCTCTGATCAATGCGACCCTCCAGCTGCTAGAAGAATTGTTGAGGCACATACCACATTCTTCCCTCATGCAGCGACCTCAGTTGGCAGGTGAAACTGCCGAAACTAAAAACAGGTCTCTGCGTCCGTATATTTTCGCGTGTCAATTTTATGGCATCACTCCCGCCCCTTTACCTTTGACTTCACCTTCCTCGTTTACAAGGCCGTTTTCTTCCGCTTTCGAGAGCCTTGGTGATTTGAGTCTTCGCTGCGTGCAGCATCTTGTTTCTGGTTCTCCGGACATTGTCACCCTCCGCGAGGTTCTATCTCTCACACTTTTGCTCATGGACAGACTGGTGGGTAGACTCGGAACTTCTGTGAATGTATCGTGGGATCCATCCAAATGGCTACAAGTTATTCTTCAAGGCTTAGAGCATGAGGTGATGTAATCATCCTAGCATTACAACCGTTGCTCATCTGTGTCCCCAGTCCGCCAATTTTACTTTGGTCGACCGAATCATATCTCTGGTTGTCGTACTTCATCAAACTACCAGCTTAGTACCCCGCCCTTCTATCAGTGACCGGTCTTCAATGTATAAAATGGTTCATAAGCTTCTGAAGTATCTTCGTGCCGATTCTGCTGTGTATCACGTTCGAGCTGTTAATTTGATCTGGTCATTGGAGGCTTCGACAAATCACTCGCACGTGGAATCAATAGTAGCTCAGACGATGACATCACCTGAGTCACGAAATATTCATGAATCGTATGAAGCCTTTGGGGTGCTCTGGAGATTGACTGGTCTGTAATGTAATCTTCAACTCAGGATAATACTCATGGGATTTGTTTACGGATATTTAGAGGACAACCTCCTTCCTGGTTTTCGCTTTAAAGTGCCCATGATGATTGTGCTCGATACGCTCAATAGCGATAACCCAAGCCTTCGCCGTATAGGTGAGACCTGGATGAGGTGTAGCCTTAAATCATACCTGCGGTGTGTCGTGTTGCTGTAGTCACTCCTACGCTCGACTTAACAACACCAAAGCCTACTTGATCCAATTTTATATGAGCTTTTGGACCCATCGGTTCGTCGGGTTTTGTCCTCCGTGAAGGTTCGCGGTAGGGAACTACAAGCATTTTTGTACGAACGTCCTTTCGACCAGCGTTACACCAATCATTTGCTGGATGTCCTCCTGTCTATTATCCGTTTCGGTGGCCAAGGCTTTGCTAAAACTGCTAGATCCACACCAATCCGTCGCTCTCACCATTCGGGTCTAGTCCATAGAGTGGAGGCTGGTGAATACCATGTCTTGTTTTTGTTGATTCGAGCTGATTAGATTAGCTGGTATTGTTGACCAGGAAGCAAGCTACCTCGATGTATTGACCGAGATAGTCCTTCGGTATTTCTGTCTCTGCCTGTTTTCAATGGGGCTCACTATCTTTTAAGGTTTGTTCAATCTGAACCAAATCGATTCTGGAGCCCGACAATGCTGCCTAGTAATGAGCTTATCCAGTCTACGTCGGTAGACTTGCTCCAGGCTATCGTAGCCCGGGGAGATGTTGGGGCAGCCATAGACAGCATTGAAGCGATCGTCATCGGAAAATTATACTTTTGCGTCCATTTGCAAAAACTCGACCTTCAAAACAAACTTCTTCACCTTTTGCACTCGGTCATCTCCTTGTCCACTGCTCAAACTGTTGCTTCACGGCAAATAACAAGTCGCCACGACGGCAGTGCTCCAGACAGCGTGACAGGACATGATCCGGAGCCAGAACTTCGCTCGTACTCAGTCAATTCGTTGCTAATCCAGGTCCTCGTTGATGGCATAGCTGTTCGGTCAAACCGCTCTGTCCTACAGCACTGGTTGGACTTCATACTCATGGCAGTACCTCAGTTCCAACCTGCACTACAAGCAGTAGTTGGTCCATTGAATGATTGCCTGTGTCGACAGTTATCATTCTCTCTTAAAGAGATCCAAGACGCTTCGTTGAAAGGTCAAGACTATGAACAAGATATGAAATCTGGTGTTACTGATGCAGAGCTGATCATGCTCCTCAACGGACTGGAGCGGATGATACTGCTCAGCTTAGCATACACATCAGAACTAAACGCCATAGAAGAGGAGACGAACACGCAAGAAAAACCTGGGATGGAAAACAGCGGACTTTTGGGATATGTTTCCAACGTATTCAGCTCTGACAGCACGCATCAACCTGACGAGCAGCTCACAGTTAGTCCCGTTATACATCACTCAATCAGCTAATAATCCGCGTTTCAGGCACGATCACCAGCCTATAAGGCGCTCGATGAGGGCATTCGTGTGCTATATTCGATATGGTCGAGGCTGTCCTGGACAAACCCTGCAGTCTGGTCCTCGAGAGATGAATCCTTGTCCCTTATCTACAACCGTACACGCATGAGGACCCGTCGTGTCCTTGAACATCTTTTTCGGGTACAAGCTATGGAAGTCTTCGAGTCAATAGTTGACTGCTGGAGTCGAGATTTGCCAGTGAGTCAATTATAATCAAGCATTGAGTTTGTTCGAAATTTAGTGTGGCTATAGTCTTTAAAATCCCCACCTGAAGCTGCCTTTGAACTTGTTGATATACTCGTATCAAGCGCCCAGAACGCGGTCCACATGATTTGTGAGAGCATATCATGTCGTACTGCCGGCCTATCCGAAAGAAGTCGAAAACAAGCCATTAACCCGAACCTGTTAGATCTCACCTTTGAACATATCCCCATGTATTGATTGCTGTTCAGAACGGAAGCCGTCCTTTTCAAATTTTTGGAACAATATCTTCGTCAGCTCGAAGGACCGATAGCGAATCAAGTATGGGGGCGTTTTCTTCACCTCATCAAAGAGACATTTGGGAGCACGCGGGATTTCAAGTCACAAAACTTCTTAGCGCTTCGGTACGTGGCCTCTAGCTTGGATGTTCTCTTGTTGACGCTATGACATAGTTGCCTTACCGTTATAGCTGAAAAAATATCCCAAACCAGCGCTATAGATGATCGTCGTGTTCGCAAGGAGCTCCAGGTATGGTAGTCATGTCGTACTATCAACAGGACGTTTGTTTACCTTGCGATAGGAGAATTTTGGGAAACTCCTTGAATCTAATGTACTGTTCATCGGTCGTTCTTATGATCAAGGATCTTGGATCCGTCGGAGCACCAAAGAAACACTGAGTTTGAATGGTAGGGACTCTCCTGTTCCTCGAGGTTAGTCTTTTGTGCGCCAAAGTCCCTGTCTCTCACTTGCTTTCCACTAGACGGCAAAGGGGATGAGAAGCTAGACGTCAGTACGACACTAGTTTCCCCTGAGACACCTCGACTTGCTGCGCCGGGTGCATCCACAGAATTAATCGCACAAGTAAACCAAGAATTCAGGTATTCCGATGACCGCTAACGCTTTACCTCTCAGATCAACGAATTCATCGCGTTCTCCATACTGCCAAATTTACGCAAATTCCTCATGGACAACGACAAGGTTGTATCCGCGTGCAATAATGTCATCTACTATATTGTGAACCCGGCTATGAAGGGTAAAGCACGGTAAGAACCATTCATAATCTTGAGTTATATCCTCTAACCGAACTCAGACCCATGGACATGGAACAACCAGTTATTTCGATAGTCCAACAAATGGCCAAGATACCATCCGCTACTAAAGCGTGGAAGACGCTTGTAATCGATTTGTTGAACGACAATAGACTGTTCAACTGTGCGGTATCTGCAGCAGAACCCTGGAAGCCTATCATTAAAACGCTGTTTGAGACGGACAAGGCAGCCTTGCCGGAGTTACTCTGTATGGCATGAGTATTCCTTTTGAGTATGGGACTAACGCTTCTTAGCCAAGGTCGCCACCGCGCCCTCCGCCAATATCTTTACTAACCGGGAGTATGAGATGTTATTACGGTCGTTGAGCGTCCGGCGACTCTCCCTCGTTCTCTTAACTGGTAACAAGAACAGCTTCCTAACCCAACTTCCAACAATCCAGGAAAAGCTCGTTGACACCTTCAGAAATGTCACATCGCCAGTAGTGCAATGTGAACTCTTCCTCTGCATTCGTGTATTGCTTTGTCGGCTATCACCACATAATTTGACGAGCTTCTGGCCTGTGCTGCTTATGGAAATGGTAAATGCACTTTTACAACGAATCATAATTGTATCTTACGACTATGATTAGTATCGTATATTCGAACAAGCAATAGTGGCATTGCCAACCGACGGCTCGGAGGATCTGCAACTAATTCTCGCCGCAAGCAAATGCTTGGATTTGCTTCTCGTCCTACAGACCGAGGAGTTCCAGATGTGAGTTCACTCTAGAATTTCTTCTGCCATCGTGCAAAGTCTCACTTGATACCATACAGACATCAGTGGGTTTTTGTAACAGACACCGTAGACGCCATATATCGCCCGGATAATTGGTTCCCTGAAGCCATGATGGATCAGCTAGCTGATATTGCCGGGGCTCTTCCCGTTGGGGTTTGTTTAGTGAAATTCTCAAATCAGAGATTGTTGACATTTGGCGTAGGATTCTGCAAATGGTATCGCAACACCAAACTTGATGACTACTTTCCCTGATCAGCGGCCTCTACGAAGACCGATGCTGAACTCCTTGCGTCAAATTGAGAGTATCCGAGAGTTGATACCCTTTTTTTCCAACGTAAGCATAGCATCCTATGAGAGCGTGTATGCAAGCGGAGGGAATGTAGACTGGGAAGCTGTGGAAAAAGGAATTATGGATGATATGTTCGAAGGACGGTCATAGTTGTCGACGCTATTTGCTTTATATCCCGCTTACATTGATACCTTAACACTAAATCAGCTGTGTAATAATGCTTTTCATGCGCTTCAAGACATGCAAACCACGGTATGGTGGGAATACATAAGAACGGAAAGACAGCGGTTTCCCCCTCTTCCAAGTCGAAAAGTGTTAATTGTTTCATAAGCTGAAACGCGGAGGATCTACCCCGCTGAAGCTTGAGATCAGAAGTCACCCCAGCTCCGACGGAACTTATACTGCATACGATTCTGCACATCAGCATTTTAAGCTCACACCAGCCTCAGTGATACATAAGCTCACTTTGTATGGCAAGTTCTTGAGCATTTTGTCGGCAGCGCTCTTTGGTCGTTTGTATCCAGACTCTCCTGTACCATATTCGTCCCGTTGCTCTGCTTCCTTTGAGGCATCCTTGTAACGGATACTAGGATCTTGTTTCTCTGGTGGTGGTACACGAGTGACTTTGGGTGGAGGAGGTTCTTGAACAGGTGGAACAGCATGTACTTGCTCATCATGAGGGTGTCGTGCTATGGGAACACCAGGAGCTTGTTGAGGAGTCTCTTGAGGTGTGGCATCGGGTTTGATGTTGTCTTTTTCACCCGTAGCTGCATCAGGGTGTGGTTTGCGATCTTTCATGAGTTCTTCAACGGTGATGCCTTGGTATTTGGCTTCTTTCTCAGCTTCATCTCGCTCAATTTTTTCATGCATAGCAAAATGTTCCTGGTCTTCGGGGTGGGTGTAGGCTTCATCCGTTTGTGTTTCAGGAGAAGAATGGTACTTTTCTGAATAAGCAGATGTTTTAGTATCGACCCTAGAAGGGGTTCACGCGACATTTAGTGATTACATTACCTTCATGATGTAAGAAAAATTCTGAGAGAAGATTGAGTGTGTGGGAATTATATAAGGGGTCCGGAGAGGGCATGCTTACCACTTTCGACATCGTAATGATGCCCTTCTGCACCCATGTTATCAAAGCTTGGAACGGCGTCAATGCCGGCTATTTTGAGCTCTTCAAGCGACACCACTCCATCGTGGTTCAAGTCTAGTATTTCGAGAACTTTATTCACAATGTGGTCAGCTTTGGCTTGCTGTGCTGCCTCATCCTAAAGTCAATTTAATGAGACGCCCGCAGAAACAAGCGAGAGATACCAGGACACACCTTGGACTGTTTTGTGGAGTATACATGGTGTACCCCATAGAGTGCTTCTATTTCTTCTCTGTCCCAGATCCCATCTCTGTCTTGGTGTTTTAAAAAATGCAAAGCGAAGGCCTAGGAAA
>CEMU01566031.1:29252-46125 GCA_900068965.1 Calocybe gambosa
CTAAGAGTGGCGATGATGATGAGTATGCTGTATAATGTGCCGGCGGATAGTGATCGAAATCATCTCGTAATTTGTTTTTAACAATTTGCAATCGCAGCGGCGCGCCTTAGCACGCACTTATAGTTTTTATCCCCCTGGGCAAGTTGTTTAGCATTTCAAAGCATAATACATAATCCTGTTAGTGTAAAGGTACACACGTATTTCATGTTTCGCCCCCCGGACTAAATGACGAGTCATATACAACTTTGACTCTTTGGGCTTGGCGGACTGTACTATCATCAATAATCATTGGAAATTTGCCGGTTGGTATGCGGGCAAGATCCAAAAATAAGTATCGGGTGAAACGACTTGTGTTACGCGTCCTCTAAAGCGGAGTCACCCCGGTACCGTTTGAGACGACGTCTTGCAGGCTGTGAGGAAAAGACAAAAAAATTTTGTCCGTTCCGGAGGGAGGCCAATTTGAGTATCAGCCGGGCGGTACGGATTTAGTGTGTGATGAGGAGACCATGGTGAGATGAGATGATTAATCAGCGGCTGATACCAAATGGAGATTAGGGTCATCATGAGGAAATAAAAACCTCCCCATCATGCTCTATTCCAGTCGTTTTCTTTCCTCAAATACTTCACCTGGTCCCTTACAGGTAAAATGGTTGAGAATCCTTCCGACAACGCGACTCTCCGCGACGAAGGACGATCAAACATGGATCCTTCCCGATCCCATGTCGACGTGATTGAGGCGGAGGAGCAGTTCAACGCGCTTGCTCGTCAGCTCAGTATACGGTCTCAGGAGGTACACAGGAAGAGATCGGAGTTGAGCGAGGCGACTGTCGCATCAGAAACGGATATCGAAAAGGCGATTTCAAAAAAGGGTGACGAGCCCCCACAGTTCGACCTCCGTGAATATTTGACCTCGTCCAACGATGCAAACCAAAGTGCTGGGATAAAGCACAAGGTATGTACTATCTTGTAGAGCGAGTAGTTTAGCAAAGCTCATCCTTTGCAGCACGTTGGGGTCGTCTGGGAAGACCTTCAAGTCGATGTGATGGGAGGTTTCGATCACAAGGTGAGTTTTTGTCAGTGAAGCTGGCTAATGAACGATCTAATGCCCCATTCCCAGTTTTACGTCGGAACTCTGCGAGGTAAGGTTATTCCGCATTCTCCCCGAATACTCGCTAAGTTACCTTAGGCGCTGTTATTGGTTTCTTCCTTGGGCCTCTCATGTGGCTATGGAGCTTAGTTGCACCGTTGTTCCCTTCCAAAAAGAAAATGCCAACTCGGACGGTTCTCCACAAGTGAGATGCATACTCAACAGATACCAAAACGCACCATCTGACAGCTTTTGATAGATCATCTGGCGTGTTGAAACCCGGTGAAATGTGTCTAGTCCTCGGCTGCCCAGGTTCCGGCTGTTCTACGTTCCTAAAAACCATTGCTAACAGGCGTGAGGGTTACGCTCACGTTGGAGGCAATGTACTGTATGCTGGAATTGGCGCAGAGGAGATGGCGAAACACTACAAGGGTGAAGTCGTCTACAATCAGGAAGGTACGTAATCAAGATTACGCCGACAGAGTTGCCGATTAAGGTTTCCATGCGTATTTTAGATGATATTCACATTGCTACCTTGACAGTTGCACAGACTCTTGCGTTTGCCCTTTCTACGTAAGCATTTGCTATGCGAGCTGTGGGGTTGATCGTAGCTGATAGTCATCTAAAGCAAAACACCGGGCCCCAAGGGGCGTGTGCAGGGAGTTTCACGAAAGGAGTTCGACCGAGAGGTCCAGGATATGCTACTCCGAATGCTCAACATCTCGCACACTAAACACACACTGGTTGGCGATGAGTTTGTTCGTGGTGTATCAGGTGGCGAGCGCAAACGTGTTAGTATCGCCGAGATGATGGCGACGCGCGCTCGTGTGCAATGCTGGGATAACTCCACACGTGGCTTGGACGCCTCTACGGCCCTGGACTTCGCAAAGAGTTTACGCGTTATGACTGATATTCTGGGCCAGACAACTTTCGTTTCCTTGTACGTCGTGATTCTTGTCATTTTATCTACATATTATCAATCTTTTACGCTAGGTATCAGGCAGGCGAGGGTATCTATGACCTTTTCGATAAGGTTTTGGTACTTGACGAAGGACGACAGGTTTTCTATGGCTCTCCTAATGAAGCTCGTGGTTACTTCGAGAACCTTGGTTACAAAGCCCTTCCGCGCCAGAGCACTGCCGACTATCTCACTGGTTGCACCGATCCGAACGAACGTCAGTTCGCCCCTGGGCGATCGAGTAATGAGGTTCCATCCACCCCTGAGGGGCTTGAAAATGCCTTCCGCCTCTCCACCCATGGTCGCGGAAACGGTGATATTATCAATCAATATAAAAAACACATGGAGACGCAAAAGATAGATCAGGAAGCGTTTCGCGCTGCGGTCGCTGATGACAAGAAGCGTGGCGTATCGAAGAAAAGTCCCTACACCCTCGGATTTACTGGCCAGGTCCGCGCTCTCACTGTAAGGCAGTTCCAACAGAGGCTTCAGGATCGATTCCAGCTATACACGAGTTTCGCTCTTGCACTTGTAAGTACTTGACTCGCTAGATCGTGTAGACGCCTTTGGTATTAACAAGGTACTCTTCAGGTTCTCGCTTTTGTCATTGGTTCTGGTTACTACAAACAGCCCACCACGTCAGCTGGTACATTCACTCGTGGAAGGTACGCCAAATAGTATCGTTACTTGGAATGTCGGTGATCAATGTTTCTTTAGTGTTATCTTTGCCGCTTTGCTTACAACATGTCTGGATGCGTTCGGAGAGATGCCTATGCAGATGCTCGGGCGTCCCATTCTCCGCAAACAGGTAAGTTTTGATATTTTCCCTTTCACACTGGCTGTTTACCCCGCGCCATCAGACAAGTTACAGCATGTACCGACCCTCTACCATTGCTTTGGCAAACACGCTGTCGGATATCCCATTCTCAGCCACAAGAATTCTCATGTACAACATCGTCGTGTATTTCTTGTCTGGACTGCATCGCTCTGCGGGTGGATTCTTCACTTTCCACGTGTTTAACTACATTGCGTTCTTGGCGATGCAAGGATTTTTCCGCACTTTTGGCCTTATCTGCTCTAGTTTCGACGCTGCTTTCCGACTCTCTGTCTTTTTTATCCCCAACTTGTGAGATCTCTTCTTTCATAGCATGGTTTCTGGCGAGATGATTGACTGGGTGTTCATTACAGCATTCAATATACTGGTTATATCATTCCCGTCGATAGTATGAAGCGTTGGCTGTTCTGGATTGTATGTGATCTGGTATGCGATCCGTGTTTTATTGGCTAACATATTGTTACTCTATAGTACTATATCAATCCAGTGTCATATGGTAGGCTAAAGCTGCAATATCTCTGTCGACTCGGCAGCTACTAAACGAAACGTTTATTCTAGCTTGGCAAGGTTGCATGGAGAATGAATTCATGCGTCTTTCAGTACGTCACTCTTATACCCGAGAAAGTCTATAACCTTATCAATCTCAAATTCAGTTCACCTGTGATGGCAATTCGGTAGTTCCCCGCAATGGATTCGGTGTTACGAAATATCCGTAAGCTTCACTAGAATTGTTCGCTTCTGCGTCAGCCTAACGTTACGTAGCGAGGGTCTAGGACCAAACCAAAGTTGCACTCTGTTCGGATCGCAAGGCGGTAGTGCTCTCATCCCTGGCAGTGATTACCTCAAAGCAGGCTATAACATCGATGTTGCTGATCTTTGGAGACGCAACTTCATCGTTTTAGTGGGCTTCTTTTTGGCGTTCCAGATCACTCAGATTGTTGCCCTTGAGTATTTCCCGGTGAGTGGCAATGCATTTCTCGAGGCTCTGTGCAGCGTTTTGACTCGTTCGGTTCAGCAATATGGCTTGGATCTATCTATCAGAATCTTTGCTAAAGAAACAGCAGAGACGAAGGAGCGCAATACCCGCCTCAGGGAAAGAACGGCCGAGCGTAAGGAGTCCAATGAGAAGTCGAGCAGGAGGAGCAGTGGAAAGTACATGGAAGAGAAGTGAGGCAACTTTTGCACCGTTTTTATTTCAATATTCTAAACTACTTCCAGGGCTGTTATCCAGTCTCACCAGAAAGCCTTCACTTGGGAGAACTTGAACTACCATGTCCCTGGTCCCAACGGTCCTATACGCCTGCTCCACGATGTGTTTGGATATGTCAAACCCGGGACGTTGACCGCGCTTATGGGTGCTAGCGGTGCAGGTAAAACAACTTGTCTCGATGTTTTAGCCCAACGAAAGAATATCGGTGTTGTTTCTGGAGACGTGCTCGTAGATGGCCGACCCCTTACCTCTGATTTTGCGCGTGGCACAGCTTATGCTGAACAAATGGACGTTCACGAAGGTAAGCAAATCTTGCCGTTAAATTTCCAAAAAAAATCTAATGAAGGGCAATCTAGGTACTGCCACTGTTCGCGAAGCCATGCGTTTCTCTGCCTACCTTCGTCAACCGGCACATATCTCAAAAGAGGAAAAGGACGCTTATGTCGAGGAAATGATTGAACTTCTGGAACTGCAGGATCTAACCGAAGCTCTCGTATTTAGTCTCAGTGTCGAAGCACGCAAACGTCTTACTATCGGAGTTGAGCTTGCCAGCAAACCGGAACTTCTCCTGTTTTTGGACGAACCAACTTCTGGCCTGGACGCTCAAAGGTAAGATGATACGCTTCGATTAAGGTGCTTTCTCCTAACGACGTTCGCTTGTAGCGCATGGAACCTTGTTCGTTTCCTACGGAAGCTCGCTGATCAAGGACAAGCTATCCTTTGCACAATCCATCAGCCCTCTTCACTTCTGTTTGAGAGTTTTGATCGCTTATTACTCCTCGAGCGCGGCGGCGAGACGGTTTACTTCGGTGATATCGGCGAGGATTCTCGTATCATTCGCGAGTACTTTGCACAACATGGAGCGGTTTGTCCACCCAATGTCAACCCTGCAGAATACATGTTAGAAGCCATTGGTGCTGGTGTCAGTCCAAGAATCGGTGATCGCGATTGGAAAGACGTCTGGCTGGACTCCAAAGAATGCTCAAAGGCGAAGGAAGAGATCACCGAAATCAAAGAACAAGGTCTTGCTAAAGGCGAGTCCAATCAGAAAGCTCTGAGCACTTGTGAGTGTGATCGGTTTTTTTGTTGCTATTCTGTAGCTCATGTTCATATTCTAGACGCGACACCCTTCCTTTTCCAATTGAAGACCGTAGTTCAGAGGAACAATATGGCTTTGTGGAGATCTCCGGAATACATTTTCACTCGTATTTTTGTCGCCGCATTCATTTCTCTTTTCATTTCGCTGTCGTTCCTCCAAGTTGGCAATAGCGCGAGAGAAATGCAATTCAGAGTCTTTGCAATGTGAGTTTCATTAACTAATAGCTACTCGCCGTCATTGATAATCGCTTAGCTTCTGGGTTGTTGTTTTGCCGGCTCTTGTGATGGCTCAAATCGAACCTTTGTTCATAATGAATCGCCGAGTGTTTATTCGAGGTTTGTTTACTCTCACGTCTCCTTGCATACAAGCCCGTTTAATGTCTCTTTCAGAATCTTCAAGTCGAATCTACTCTCCTTACGTGTTTGCTATTGGCCAGCTGATTGGAGAAATTCCATACAGCATCTTATGTGGCATTATCTACTGGGTTCTCATGGTAGGTTTCGTTCTGTGTTTCTTGTGTGTCCTCACTGAAAAAACTTGCAGGTTTACCCAATCGGTTTCGGTCAAGGAGCCGCTGGTCTAAACGGAACCGGATTCCAGCTACTGATCATCATTTTTATGCTGTTGTTTGGCGTTTCTTTGGGACAGTTGGTTGCGGCACTTTCACCCAGCGTGCAGGTGAGTCTATTTACAACTTGTTATATGATCATACAATTCATTTGTCCCAATCATGATAGGTTGCCGTTTTATTCAACCCTTTCTTCGCATTGGTTCTTTCACAATTCTGCGGCGTGACTATTCCATACCCGACCTTGATCAAATTCTGGAGATCATGGATCTATCAGCTAGACCCTTATACACGCACACTAGGCGCCATGCTCTCGACCGAATTACAGTACGTTACCCTATATCTATTCTATTTGATATACTTAAACGCCTTTACAGCGGCCTTGCAATCAGGTGCAAAAGCGACGAGTTCGCGAGATTCACCCCCCCATCTGGACAAACCTGTCAGCAATGGGGTCAGGAATTTGTTAAAGCGTTCGGTGGCTACATTGACAATCTTAATGACACCTTCGACTGTCGCTACTGCCAGTTCAAGACTGGGGACGAGTTTTATACACCCTTGAACATCAGCTTTGATAACAGGTGGAGAGACGCCTTTATCCTATTTTCATTTTTCGGTGAAGACCTTTTCTTCTGGCTGATTGATACCTTGCTGATTGCTTATCCTTCTAGTTTTCAATCTAATACTTACTATAAGTGAGTTGTATTCCGTTCTTCTAACACCGTGATATTGATGAGTGCACCTTTAGTTGCTTCACGCTTACTTAGATATGCCAAGCGATAACGCTATGACTAGACGGCATGAGCACTACTACATATATCTTCTCTAATCACTCTTCACGTTTTCTATTTATATATTTACGCCCAATCACGTACTCATGTACTTGAAACCTCTCCACTACTACATGGATGTATTTGGAACATTTCTGCTTATCAGTTCACATAGGCTTGAGAAGTCGAACATAGAGGAAATAATTTCGTCCCGAATGATCGCCCGACCTCGTGCCTGTAATACATACTATACACTACTCGTCTCTATCAATAATTGTTTATCGCAATAGAAAACGTCACCGTTGATGCGGTGGTACGGTATCGACCATTTATTTTCAATCGAACTCTCAGAGGAGTGCGATGATTAGACCCAGATGGAGCACTATGTCTGCTTTGGTGCGTGGTGGAACTAGTCAACTTGTCAACAGCATATCTCTACATTCCGGCAGTGGGCTTACTATATCTCGTAGCTGCGATTGCGCATCATTGAACTGCTTCTCGAGGTATTTCGACTTGCGGGGCAGTTAGCTGGTGGCAAACCCAATGGTAGAGGCGATTGAGTGCACCTTTTTATTCAAGTTGGTTATATCGTCTGTCAATTCTTTCTCTTGAGCTTTCAACTCGCCCTCCATAGCCTTACGAGGCGTCATCATGAACCTGTTTGAATGGCGTATAGTAAACGTTAAACGATGTCGACTCTACAACGTACATTTTCCCAACGCCCTTATATAGATTAACATCGCCCTCCATCTGGCTGATTTCATCGATGGTGAGCTGTAGAATACGGCGCTCGCGATCTTTTGCTGCCGTTTGCTGTTGGGAAATCTGGAGCGCTCGTTGCGATTGAATCGCTGTTTGCTGAATCTGAACTAAGATCTGAATGTGATGCGGGGTTTTGAGAGGGTATTCAATGAGAGTCAGACTGAATAGCGAACACCTTTCTCAGCGTGTCATCTGGTAAAGACATTGTTGGCTGGGGATCGACGTGAATGGCCGAAAAAATAGCGTGTGACCAACGTCACAAAATTATTTCGCGTTCATCGCATAAGCTAGTTCTCAAATTACTTATTGGTGTGCTATTACTCGTTTGTTTTCTACCCTCCGCATAATCCAAGGCTACCTGCGCTATGGCTTCGTTTGAGGATTATGACGAATTTGGGAACTACATCGGCGCTGACCTTGGCTCAGACGATGAGGATGAAATCCAGCAGACTACGTTCAATCAGCAGCCGTCAGCAGCACCACTAGAGGGCTTTGAAGATGCTCCTCTTCAGGAGCCAGAAGAAAACGCGTTAATGGAGGTCGACGATGGTTCGTGTCACCTAAAATTGCATGCGTTTCTTACATTGAACAGTGTTATATAACCAGCACCTACGCACAAAGCAGTAGTTCTACATGAGGACAAGCAGTATTATCCGTCTGCGTCCGACGTGTACGGTCCGGATGTCGAAACGTTAGTACAAGAGGAGGATGCGCAACCGCTGTCTGAACCCATCATCGCCCCAGTAAAAGTGCGAAAATGGACGATCGAGGAGAAAGACATGCCTGAAACCCGGTTTGATAAGGGGTCAGTCTAATACTCATCTTATACTTTGTCTCCCTTAGCCGTTTAGCAGATTTCTATTGAACATGACTACTTTTCCTGAAATGATTCGCAATGTTGCTGTTGTAGGCCACCTGCACCACGGAAAAACAGCTCTAATGGATATGCTCATTTTTGAGACACATAAGCTCACATGGGACTCGGACAAACAAGTACGTACTGAATTTTGCGAAAAACATTGACGTTGACCAAGAACCCTTCTAGCTGCGATATACCGACACACATGTTCTATCTCGCCAGCGGGAAATATCTATCAAATCGTCTCCTATGTCGTTAATTCTCTCGAACACAGCGGGGAAATCACATCTCATTCACTTCATTGATACGCCGGGACACGTCAACTTTGTTGACGAAGTCGCCTCTGCTATTCGCCTGGTGGACGGTATTTTACTCGTAGTAGACGTTGTCGAAGGGGTCAGTAATATATTCTGTCCATCTACTTCGTTCTCGCTGACGAGCCGTTCATCTGTAGTGCATGGTCGGTACGGAATCCGTGATCAGACACGCCTTGCAAGAAGGAGTCAAAATTACATTAGTCGTCAATAAGATTGACCGACTCATCTTGGAACTTCGTGTCAAACCATCTGACGCGTACTACAAGATTAAGCATACCATCGAAGAAATAAACACATTCATCAGGCAAGTCACTCATCACGAGCGTGCTTTATATCTTACACAATGCTCTGTATGTAGCGCTATCGATCCAGACCCTGAGCTAAGACTAAGTCCCGAAAATGGCAATGTTGCGTTTGCAAGCACGGACATGAATTGGTGTTTCACCCTGCATTCTTTTGCCCAGATGTACGCAGACACATATGGTATAACTCTCTGTTATTTCAAATTACCTGACCTAACGAATCTGTATAATCTTAGGTTCTCTTGACGTGCACTCTTTTGCTGCTCGTCTTTGGGGTGACATTTACTTTGATAGCGAAAAACGCAAGTTTACCCGCAAACCATCCGATTCCGACCATAATCGCTCTTTTGTGCATTTCATTATGGAGCCTCTGTACAAACTATACAGTCATGTTCTCAGCGAAGAAACCGATTCGCTCAAAGAGACGCTACGTGAACTCCGAATCTCGCTAAAGCCAGTGATGTATAAGATGGATGTGAGGCCGTTGTTAAAAGCCGTTCTAGACCAGTTCTTTGGACCGTCAACGGGGCTTGTAGATATGATTGTGGATTCTATCCCCTCACCTACTACAGGGGCTGCTGTGAAGGTGTGATTATAATTTTCGATGTCTGTTCTCGGTTAATTGAGTTGCTACTGCAGGTTGAGGGAACTTATACAGGCCCCCAAACATCAGATCTTGTCACTTCCATGAAGGCGTGCGACCCCGAGGGGCCAGTGATGGTGCAGGTCGCGAAGCTTTATCACACCACTGATGCACAATCCTTCAGGGCTTTCGGTCGTATCCTGAGCGGAACCCTTCGAAAGGGGATGGCGATCAAGGTTCTTGGTGAGGGATACTCGCCAGAGGACGAGGAAGATATGTTGAAGGCCACCGTGGAAGATATTTGGATCCACCAATCTCGGTAAACACCCTTCAACTCATCACATAGCAGACACTCATTTTAAAAATAGGTACTTTATACCGGTTGACGAGATTCCTGCTGGTAACTTGGTCCTCATTGGTGGTGTTGATGCGTCAATATCTAAAACGGCCACATTGGCTAGTGTGGACGTTGAGGAAGAATTGCACATATTCCGACCTATCAAGCACATGACACAGTCCGTCTTGAAGATTGCAATAGAGCCGATAGCACCATCGGAGTTGCCAAAGATGTTGTCGGGCCTACGAAGCGTCAACAGGTCCTACCCCCTCTTGTCAACCAAGGTCGAAGAGAGCGGCGAGCATGTCATCATTGGCACTGGCGAGCTATACCTCGACTGCGTTATGCATGATCTACGCAAACTGTTCTCAGAGATTGAAATCAAAGTTTCGGATCCCGTAACAAAATTCTGTGAGACGGTGCTAGAAACTAGTGCGCTAAAATGTTATGCGGACACCCCGAATAAAAAGTGAGTGGCGGCAACAAGCACTAAGCATGTTATCGACTAAGAATAACAGGAACAAAATCACGATGATTGCTGAACCACTAGAACGAGGTATCGCGGAGGATATCGAGCGGGGTCGTGTCCACATGCGTATGCCGGCAAAAGAACGTGGCAAGTTTTTCGAGGAAAAGTATCAGTGGGACTTACTTGCGTCGCGGTCAATATGGGCGTTTGGACCTGACGACAACGGTCCAAATATTCTTCTTGACGACACTCTGCCTTCCCAAGTTTGTGACATCGTCATATCGTGTTTACAAGATTGACTGAACGATGGTCATAGATTGATAAGAAACTGCTGGGCGCTGTGAAGGAGCATATCCGGCAAGGCTTCCAGTGGGGTACCCGAGAAGGTCCTTTGTGCGACGAGCGTGCGTCTCATTTCCACTACCAGAGAAGACTGATATAAACAAACGTGACGCAGCCATACGGAACGTGAAATTCCGGATTCTGGATGCTAGCCTTGCGCAAGAGCCCATATTTCGTGGAGGCGGCCAAATTGTTCCCACAGCACGTCGTGTTTGTTACTCTTCGTTTTTGATGGTGAGATCAGTATCTGTATATGCCAGGTTGAAGTAACCAACAGGTTACCAAAGGCTACCCCTCGGCTAATGGAACCTATCTATTACGTTGAAGTTCAAGCTCCTTCGGACTGCATTTCTGCGGTTTACACGGTGCTCGCCCGGCGGCGGGGACATGTGACGCAGGACATACCAAAGGCGGGATCGCCATTGTACACAGTCAAAGCTCTGATTCCTGTGATTGACGCGAATGGATTTGAAACTGACCTGAGAACTGCAACGCAAGGGCAGGCATTTTGTTTACAAATGTTCGATCATTGGTCCATTGTGCCCGGTGAGAATTTTGACAACTCTAAGGCTTCCACGTCACTAGAAGTGGATTCGGCTGACGGCATTTGAACAGGTGATCCCACAGACACAAGTATCAAGCTTCGGCCACTAGAGCCAGCGTCTGGTCAGGCTCTAGCGAGAGACCTTGTACTGAAAACACGGCGAAGGAAGGGTCTTGGTGACCAAATAGCAGTGTCCAAATATTTGGACGATGAGTTTGTAGTGAGTAACCATTGTGGCGATTGTCATCATTTTTACTGTTCCTGACCTCGCCGTGATAATATAGCTGGCTCTCTCTGCGTCTGGACATGCTGATCTACTAGGATGAGAAGTGTACACTGTAGCGAATACTTTGTGTGAATAATTAACACGTGATGTGTGGGAGTTTGAATATGCCACGTATGCCTGTCGGTAAATAGCAGTATTTAGGCGAAGCTTATTTCAATTTCGCAAGCTCACTCCTCCCATCCTTCTCGTCCTACTATCCGGCCCTTCGTACTACAATGCGAAGCGTAGCGCTCTCTGTCCTGGTTATTGCAGCCTCTGGCGCGTTGGCAAACACAGAATCCTCTGACGCTCCCAGACCTACATTCACTGTACGCCTTAATTCTATGACTTTTACATTTTCACTTCTTAACATATAAATTTAAGCCTACAGCTATCAAGGCACCCTTCATTGAGCAATTCACAGATGACTGGTCAGACCGTTGGACACCTTCAGAGGCAACCAAGAAAACTCCTGTTGGTAGCGAAACATATAGCTACGTTGGCAAATGGGAAGTTGAGGATCCTCTGATTTCTGTCGTCGAAGGAGACCAAGGTCTCGTTGCAAAGAATAAGGCGGCTCATCACGCTATCTCCGCTCCGTTCGCGAAGCCCATCTCCTTTGCCGACAAGCCTCTCGTTGTCCAATACGAGGTCAAATACCAGAAAGGTGGTAACTGCGGTGGTGGTTACGTTAAACTTCTTGAAGATGGTTTCCAAACCAGTGGCAAAGAATTTTCTGATACCACTCCTTGGGTCGTTATGTTCGGCCCTGACCTTACATGCCCTGGTACCAAAGTGCGCATCTCACCACACCGCGTCAAATCTCATCCTTGACATGACATTATCTAGGTCCACTTCATTTTCCGTCACAAGAGCCCAAAAACTGGTGAATTTGAAGAAAAACACCTCAAACTTGCACCTAGACCTTCTATCGAAAAACTTACCAATCTTTACACTCTTGTCATTCAGTGAGTGCTTGTAATAGTACTTTGGGCTGTCGTGTCTGACTGCGAACATAAACAGTCCTAATCAGACTTACAATGTTCTCTTCAACGGCGAGAACGAAAATACTGGCAGCCTTCTTGAGAACTTTGAGCCCCCTGTGAACCCACCCAAGGAAATTGACGATCCAAGTGACAAAAAACCTACTGATTGGGTTGATGAAGAGAAAATCGCCGATCCCGACGCGAAAAAAGTAAGATTTGAACACCTTATTTAGTGAAGACAGCTTAAACTATCTTTCTCCTTCCGCCAGCCCGCCGACTGGGATGAGGACGCACCCTATGAAATTCCTGACGAAGAAGCAGTTAAACCCGAAGGCTGGCTCGACGATGAACCCACGACTATTCCTGACCCAGGTAAGATTTTGTCAACTCGAATGTCTTCTTTTCTTGGTTCGATACTCAAACTTCTTTAGATGCAACTAAGCCTGATGAGTGGGATGATGAAGAGGACGGTGATTGGGTTCCCCCCACTGTCAATAACCCCAAATGCATTGAAGCTCCTGGCTGTGGTAAATGGACGCGGTGCGTAAAAAGCAATTCCAAGCAAAGTTTTTCACCTAACCAGTATACTGTAGTCCCTTCAAAGCAAACCCCGATTACAAGGGCAAATGGTATGCACCAATGATCGACAACCCTGCCTATAAGGGTGAATGGGCTCCTAAGAAGATCTCCAACCCCAATTTCTTTGAAGATTTGACTCCTGTTAAATCTTTAGCCAAGATTGTATGTAGAAATGTTCGCGCATTTTTTATCGATCCCTGACGATAGTACAAAGGGCGGTATCGGTATCGAACTCTGGACCATGACCGAAGACATCCTCTTCGACAACATCTACGTCGGTCATTCAGTAGAAGACGCTAAGTCTTTTGCTGCAGAATCCTTCGATGTCAAGAAACCATTGGAAACTGCCGCTGACAAAGCGGCCACCCCCGACGTTGATGAGGATGACTCTACTACCCCTTCGTTTAAGGATGACCCCATTAACTTCATCCGCACAAAGGCACTTGATTTTATCGAGTCCGCGAAAGTCGACCCAGTTGCTGCATTCAAGACTCAACCCGAGACTGGTGCCGCCTTGGCTGCTGCTTTCTTTACTCTCCTTGGCATGATTGGCGCACTGTTTGGCCTTGTTGGTGGTTCTCAACGCCCAGTTGTCACTAAAGTAAGCCTTAACGATCTGGTCATCTCTCGACACGGTTACTGACATGCTTCGTAGTCAACAAAGAAGACTACTGAACCATCTGAAAAAACTACAGTTGGAGCCACCACATCGGACTCCAGTGAGAAGAAGGAAGATGACAGTACTGTGAAGAAGCGCAAGTAAAAGCCTGCGTTGGGTATGTCGGGTTCCCTTCTTGGGTGGGAGAGAGTTTTCAGCGACGGAGAGCGAGTCTTACAACCACCAACACGATTCCCTTGTTTGTTTATTGCCACTTTGTTACTGGTGCTCGATATTAGACCTAAGTCTTGCTCGCGAGGATGTCTATTAGCTAGGTTGTATTAAAGGCAGAATAATATTATTTTCTTTCTGTTTCAATAAGTCATGTCTGTCTACCCCTAGACCACAAATCGTTATTTGTCATAAAGCCGCGATATAAACAAATATCCTCACTCATTGGTAACTGCCACGGCGCTACTATCTGCTCGATTATTATATTCTCTGCAGCCACTAGGTCTCCGATAAGAACATAGGCTGGTAGCATCACAATCATGGCTCGGACAAGCATAATGACAGAGCAAGTAAGTCCGACCAGTATCTCCAGTAATTATCTAGTTCTCATGTATATCATTCCAGCACCAACATTCAGAAGACACTAATAAACAAACCAGCAAGAAACGAAATGCGCCGCGGAAGAAGACTGTTACTACTGGAGTTTGGCCCTGCAAAATCAATGGCTGCAACAAGCAGTTTGCGCGTGAAGCTGATCTAAAGCGGCATCAGAGGACCACGAAAGTGCATTCTATGCCTGGCTTGTTCGTCAATCTTTGTTTGTACTAGCCTGCTTGATAACGCTCAATTTGTTCAAAGCGCTTGCCCTCAGTGCGATGCCACATTTACGCGGGTGAGTCGCTCATTGGATCATCTCCCGTTTGTTGTATCCACAAAATTCCCTTGGCAGACAGACGCCCTTAGGAGACACCAGAAATCACGGTAGAATCCCTCTCCAAGTGTAAATCCCGAGTCATGTACTCAGCTCTCATCTTTGAAAGGCATAATGGTGTCGTCATTGAACCACCAGATCAAGAGTTGAAAGCAGATGGAGAAGACGGGAGTTCCTCTCAGTCGCAGTCGAAGAGCAGAAGTTCAACACCTTCATCAAAAAGTAATGACAGGATAGCTGTAGCCCCAGCAATAAACACGCCAGCGTCATATCCTATACAGAATACCCGTCCAGGATTCTCAAGCTACTATCGCCAGCATACTGTCACCAACTCTGGCCGTAAGTGGTGGGACAGCATTGCACTTGGTATACTCTATAACATCTCTTTGTAGCCTATATCCCCCGGCCAACTATGGTCGACCCCCAATGTTCACAAATTGGTCTCCCAACTTCGGCAACCAGGCTTAATCTAACAACACAATGGGGCTATCCTCACTCTTGGCATGACGACGGAGTGCAACAGATGAGTTATAACCAAATGTATTATTCTCCTCACTATCGGCCGAATGGAGAGATCCAGCCACCCAGGCCAGCCGACCCAACAGATGCTAACCAGCAGCATCATGTATATATCCCTCTCACTGCTCCACAAAGAATTGTGGCACCATCATGTCCCCAAAACCCAATTCAAAATCCCAAGCCTCCGCAAAATAATCACGTCAATATGCCTATGTCTGTTCCGTCTCAGCCTTCCATACCCGTCATGAACCCCGCGATTGGTTCTTCAAATCCTACCACTCTTACTAGAGAGCAAGTATTTGAGATTACACAGGTTGCGATGAAAGCTGTTTTAGAAGCTGAAGCGGAACGCTCGCAAATACCCGCTTCGTCTTACCCAGTAGACGACCGGCCTTGTAATATGAACATTTCGGAGAAAAACAGCAACGGTATACACGGTTATAACGGTATGCCCTTGGGCCGTCCAGAGCCCATGGAACATATGCTAACCGAAGATGGAGAGCCGATGCTCAATCCTGGTTTGTTGTTTTATCTCGCATTTACTTGAAATCGTTGTCGTTACTGAGTTACCTATGTGTTTTTTTTCTCAAGCTGAGCTTTTGACACAAGTGAGCACAGCTTGATCGCTGGTTTGCGTTTCTACTCTAAATATTTCCATAGGAATCACTCGCTTCTCCGCCTCCGTCGTGATGTTATTTATAATAATAAGCGACATGACTTTCTCTCTCATCACCTGGTCTTGCATCACAAAAAGCACAATTACCCTCGGACGATTTCTTATCACAATCATACCGTTACTTGTACACATAACTATTGTATCGTACCTTCCGTATTGGAAACTTGATTATTCATGCAACCAGATTTTTTTAATTCACGAGCAAAGATCCATTTCTTTCTGCTACATCTGTACATACAACGATCTTCCGTCTAACACCTCACAGGACTTTGACCTTGGGCCACTGGTATTGAGGTCCGACCTACAGAGTGTCAGCTCCACTGATCTCAGACTTTCGAGGGAAACAAACGGTTACCTGTTGAACACACATGCGACCCAAAACGTGACCGGTCTCTACACACTCGTCGAGCGACTTTCCTGACACTAACGCTCCGAGGAATCCCCCAGCAAACGCATCACCGGCGCCATTGGTATCGATGATCTCCTCACTCTTCAAGGGTGTCACCGGGAAGGTCCTCACCTTTTCAGGTTCAGCGGATGTCACCAAAATGGAGTTCTCGGCTCCTTGTGTGAATACGACGACACGGGGACGCGATGTGTTAGACTTTGGGAGAGCAGCGATGGCTTTGGCGATGGCGGGGAGGTCTTTGGTGTTGGCAAGACCATTGGCGCTAGCCCATGCTTCTGCTTCTGCCTCGTTACCGATGATGATGTCGCAGTAGGGCATCACCTTTTGTAGCTGAGGAGCAAAGAATTGGGGTATGAACGGAGCAGAGAGGTTTAGAACAAATGTCTGATAGATAAAATTTCCCTCTGTTTAGAGATGGGTCCGATGAAGCGAAACATAACGAACCTTGCTAGCCGCTGCGGCCTTCTGGCTAACCTCCAACGCAGATTCAGTGCCATGCGTCAAGAAATACCCCTCAACATAAAAGAATTTGGCAGCATCTATCAGGGGTGCCACAGTCGGGGATGACAGGTGGGACTGTTCGAATTTCTCTGCAGATCGTAGATCTGTTACAAGAGATCTAAGTAAATGGATCCGCTTAGTTGGCGTTGTTACTTTTGAAAGGAACCCTTACCGATGGTGACCAGTGATAATTACGGCGCAAGCACCTGTCTTCTCGCCCTTCTTGACTTGGTAAACTTCGTCAAGACCTTCACGTTTGTTGGCTGCTTTGAGCTGCTCTGCAAGGTTGTCGTCGCCAACGCAGCCGGCGAAGACGACAGATTTTGGGGGTAAGATGTACTACAAGATACAGATA
>CEMU01566038.1:193-15801 GCA_900068965.1 Calocybe gambosa
CCTTGCTCCCAAGGGTTTATGATCCCGATCCAAGAAACTTGTCGTTGCATTGATTGGTAAGTCTCCAAAATAGGAGAGCAGCGCTGCTATAAAGCATGCCCATTTTTTCCTCAAGTTGTCCACCATTCCCAACCCAAGCTCTCCTCGCTTCATTCTTCTCTCCAAAAATGCATTCTAACATGACCGCCATAAACCACCCATGTGCTGTGTGCTACAGACCCACCTCTATGTGGTGCAGCCGCTGTCAAAGTGCTTGGTATTGTACGCCTGAGCATCTGCACAACGTTAGTGTTTATATACTCTTAATTTGAAGGAATCTTAGCTCACCTAGCTTACATTCTTTCGTAGGACTGGCAGCGTCATCGTAAGGAGTGCATACCTGCCCAAACGTCGAGTGGCTACAATATGAACATGATCGCTACTCCGCCCCCTGCTGAGCCACAGTTGATCACGGTCTCTGCCATCCTCTTCGCACCTGAAGAAGGTTAGTTTTAATCAAATCTTAGCTCGCCTTGGATAAACCCTTAATTTCTTACTATAGAACGTCCGCGGATCATTACCGTCAACTGTCGTCCGTCGCACAAGCCATCTCAGGGCATGTGTCCTATACCCCTAGTCCAGTCACACTTCCCCGACGGACAGGCTGAGGGGATTGTTTTGACACAGGGCCTCAATGGCGAACCCCTTAGATTTCCCTTGCACCTCTGGTATTCTCCAACAGCTTTACAAAAATCCGGTCCTATCAACCGTGCGATTTTCCACATCACATCTGGCGCTGCCCCCAAGCCGTGGTGTGGTACAGTGATCGTCTTAAAGTACAATGGCTCTAGGCGACAAGGCTACTCGGATGCGGGTTCCAACGACCTCCCGGCTCTTTCGGCATACTTCCTCGCTTACAAGTGATCGTAGCAACTCAAGTGACTATGGTGCGTGGTGGGCCAACAGCGCGCTGCTTTGGTGTCTTTCGTTCAGCGCCTAGAAAAGAAAATCAATAGACGAACGCCATAATAACAATAAACGCACCTTGCAAATTATTGTACTTCTTGTTCATACTTTATTAACTTAACACCATCACCTAGACTATTTTTATAATTCTATTCCAGTGATCTACAAAATCTTCCGCGTGAAATAACACCCTTGCTAAAAACTTGACACAGCAACACCAGTGAATGCTTCATGCTTGATCCAGTGGGGGGCGCATCACGGATCGTCTCACTCCTTAGTGTCCAATTTGATCAGATTGATGATGCTTACACGGAAGCTCTTGTTGGCCCCGCCCTGTCAATAGAAATGTTTGTGTATGTAATATCAAACGCGTAAACCTGACTAGTTGTAAGAGCCAAGCGTCGCTTTGAACGGATCATCAAACAACGCGAATACGGCGCGTCCACCATCTCCAAGGTACATTTAAGTGTCAACGCAAAATTGCGTTTTAGTTTTTTTTAAAAAAAAAAAAAAAAAAACACTGGACGTTGCAAATTTTTGGCGAGTGGCGCGTGTTTCCTAACTACAGTAATAACATGAATCCGACATCCACGGAACGAGTATTTGATAGCCTTAAGGCCGAGATGAGATTCTCGCTGCGCAAATCTTAGCCGTGGGAGGTTATACAAAGGAGCAAAAAAAATCAAGACTTGGTCGCATCCGTGTATCCATGGATGAAACGTGGACTCGGAAGCGAAAATCCGACTGGCAACATAAGGCAAAGGCCCGACTTAGGCCTAAACCCTAACCCCAAAGGCGCCCGTGACAATGCTCAACGTATCAAGTTAATTTTTTCTACTACTGCTTCCCCATGCAACATCGCGAAACACGCTACGATTTTGGACATAATGCCAGTACCACGGAAGACATGCAAATGGACCTGGACCTTGGCCGAGACATATACGAACTAGAGGGATCCGAGTTAACCTATCCAGGCCAATTCATCACGTCGGCACATTCCTACATGAGGTATTTCACGTTTGTATTTAGCGTGAAACAACTTGCTTATTAGCGGAGACAGAGGTCATGGAACATATGTAGAGAGCGAAGAAGTTGTAGCATCCGTTGCAGGTACCATTGAGCGTGTAAACAAATTGGTCACTGTTCGTGCAGTCCGTTCAAGGTGAAGATTTCACAACAATCGCCTCCATCATCCATTTTTGCTCAAAAAAAACCATCTTCATAGGTACAATCCAGAAGTCGGCGATTTAGTCGTTGGCCGAATAACGGAGGTACAGGCGCCGGAAAGTCTTTTAGTCTCTAGATGATTGATTATGACTGCTAAGGTACAACCTCGCCGATGGAAAGTGGATGCTAACTCAAGACAGGATGCTGTTTTAATGCTGTCGTCGGTGAATCTGCCCGGAGGCGTTCAGGTCAACAGCTCCTCCATTGGAATCATCGCATCAGCGGAACTGATATTTCCGTTCTTAGCGGCGAAAACTTGAAAGCGATGAGCTGCAAATGCGTACGTTTTTTGAAGAGGGGGACTTGTTGGTTGCGGAAGTACAAGCTTTCTTTTCCGATGGTGCAATGTCACTCCATACAAGATCCTTGAAATATGGCAAGGTATGGACAAACTTCCGCATTCTGATGCATCAGGTCGACTGACTTCTGCTAGCTGCGTAATGGACAGCTTGTCACAATTCCACCTATCCTTATACGACGTCTCAAATCTCACTTTATCACATTGCCCTGTGGTGTAGATCTCATCCTTGGTCTAAACGGTTATATATGGGTAAGCAAGCATGTCAAAGATAGTGACCAAGAAGGCGAGCAGGGGTTTGATGCGGAGGCGGTCTATTCAAACCAAAATGATGTGGGTTAATTTTCATCTACACATATCCGGTGAATTGGTTCATTAATCATGTAGCATATTGATGAGTCTACAAGAATTGCTATATCTCGAGTGACGAACATCATTCGCGTACTGGCCAGCCATTTCGTTCCACTGACAGACATACTCTTAATTGAGGCATACGAGTGGACAGTAGATCAGGAAGGTGGCGCAAAAGACTTACTCCAAGAAGATATAGGGAGTTTACTAGTGGCTTCCGTTACAGCGAGATTGTGACAATGGACATGTCCTTTTCATAGCGTTATTCGTAACAGAAAGTTGCTAGTCCTCGCCCACCTCGCTTTCCTCTTCCTCCTCGTTGTCGTTCTCATTGTTCTCATCTTCGGATTCATCGTCAGATTCGTCCATTGTTGGGTCAGGTGCCATCTGAGGTGGATGGTGCTGCTGCTGGGGCTGTGGGTTGTTTGATGTTCCGCTGGCCAACTTTCGTGCTTGCGCGGCGCGCTTCGCCTCTTCTCTTTCTTCATCAATGGGTAGGAGCTCATCGAGCGCAAGGTCTCTCCATCTGAGTGCTCCATTAATTCCACCCCCGCCATACCCCATATCCTCAAAAAGAGCTCGAGAAGATGGGTCATAGGGAGGACGGGGTCTTGCTGCTGGGTGTTTGATATTTGTTGGGTTTCCATACGGATAAGAAGGGTGCACCTGTGACGGTAATACTAGTCCTCATGTAGAATAAGGCTGGACAGTAAGTCAATTGGGGACATACTGTCAGAGTCGTCAGGATTTGGTGGAACCATATGGGCCGGGATGTCAAGCTCTACAATATATCGCACTGTCAGTATGCCGACTTGGCATTCCTCATTCGACTCGAACTCGCAACAGACCATCATCTGGGAGATCTCCCTTCATATATTCTGTCGTTTCTATTGTGTCGAGAATCTGTAGATCATGTCTAGTCATGTGCAAATAGCAAAATGTGAGGTCCTATTGATCAAAATGAGTACAACAAGACGAAAGTAGATCATTGAACGAGCCGACAGTCATGATTACAACGGTATGAGCATAAGATGAATGTAATAAGGGCGCAAAGTGCCAAATGTCACCGGTCACCGCCACGTCACACCCTTACTGCTCCACATGTTACCACCATCGTCGCGGAGTTGTCATGCATAGACTCAAACCCTGTGCTAGGAAAATAGGAAGCTGCCACAGTCAAGTAGGTTACAACCTGTTGCTTCCTCTTGGCATCTAACCCGGCGCTCAAGTAGTTCATCGACGCTGAGGCTTCCAACCGCTTCTTTGTGAGAAAAAGTCGTTGGCTCGGTGTGTTACCAGTTGCCCGTTCACCAGCTTCTTAATTCAAACGACGAATAGCTTCATTAGCTTTCATCTTGTGCTCTACATCATGTGCAACCGGTTTTCGGAGGTTTCACCAGCATCAGTTGGGCTCCCATTTTCCACAATTCGCTGATTCCATTCCACCAATATTTCGATTGCATACAGATGTTCTCTTGCGGGTGGTTTGCTTTGGGCACTTCACGGTTGCGAACTTCCCTGATGATCAACGCTCTTTCATAGTGTTACAATCTATCATAGGTTAGAGAGCAGTGGCTCTCGGATCACTTGATGAGATTCTATGGCCAGATCACATTTTTCAGATCTCTTGTGCCCAACGGTTTGTTATGAGCCGCAGGCAGATGGTGCAACCCCATACATTGCGTCTTCAGGCTAGATTGGTATCGCTGATCATCGGCCTCGGGGCTAGCATCCGGTCTTCGAAGTGTCTGGCCTAGTCAACCTTTTAGCACACCAGGCGGAATTTATGGTTGATCCCACATCTGTCTGTTATGTGCCTTTAACAGCAGGCACACAGAGAACAGGGACCCGATCCCCAATCATATTTTTATCTCTCCCACCTCAGGGAATTGTTTGTTGCTTTGATTGACCCCGACATTTCAAAGTCAATCGTCCTGAACCCTTTCCAATAAATAGACCCAGAAAGCATCAATTCTCAGCAAGCCCGTTCAATTGCTCATCCATATGTTAGGGATGCTCGGCCTTCGACAGTGGGACATCGGCAGCAGGTGTCAACAAGCCTTCAAGAACACGTCGTCGTCACATTAAGTAGCGGGATTCGGACCGAATATCAGCACCAGCTGGTGATCACGTCCAGGTTCGTCCTAAACAGAAATCCATGATGACTGGCAACGGGCTGTGTTCGACAGTATTTTCGGTCATCTTCGCGAACCTAGCGAGTTCATAGCGCCACCTCCAAGCGGCCATATCGGTGCGCACAGCCAAATTGGCTTTGAATCGAACCTATAGCTGTTTCTCCAGTTCAAATGGTGCCATTGACAAAAGATGCGAGCCCCAAAAAACTTGACGTTGTAGTTGAGTCGCTCGCCTGGCGACGACATCCTTTGAACAAAGCCGCCAATGAATCTTAATAGACACTGCACTTGATCAAGGCCAATCAGCATCGATGGTGTCCCACGGGTGGTAAATACTTCAACTGATCGATCCTGAAGAACGTGCTCGCTTAGCTGTAAAGCTCCCGTTTGCTGTCTTTACTTTTGATCACTGGGAAAACTTAGGTAACTTTGCATGGTATCAACTCTTACGTAGCTGAATTGAAAAGCGGTGAGCTTTTGAATTATAGTCGACTATTGACATCAGGTTCCCAATACACATCCTTGCGGTGACATCTTCGCTACCTATTTTTTCGGCATGGGCCAAGTGCACTGCGTGTGTCTATTCAATATTGTATTATCGACTTGAGCTGTCACGCTGCTCCGATTGTTACGGCTCCAAGCCTTGCGTTCCTTTCCACGAATAAATTCCCGCTCCTATCATTTATTGGGAGAAGTTTATCCCTCACACCCACCAACCATCCCCTTCGGCACTGCGGTTCACGAGGGCAGCGATCATCGGTCGACTGCGCTCTGGATCTTATGAAGACTTAGGTGACAACACTCGATCCGCTTTATCGTCTATTTGAGCCCATCGAGACTAGTCTCGAAGTTGTTTGTGACACTTTCCCCGCCCTTGTGTGTAAATTGATTACCCTTCGAGGGGCAACGTTTCAGACCGTGCCTTCACGTATTCGTGTTACATCGGACACGAGTCGTCTTGCAATGGCCGCCATCCTCGTGACGGGTTTTTCTGCCATTGTGAACGCATTGTTGTTGGGCATTGAAAGTATGCAATCCCTCATAATCTATCTAAGATGACTTCCCAATGGACTCAAACTCAATATTTATCTTTGAATTTTGCGCCACATTGTTGCACAGAAAATCAAAACTACTCCGATAAACGAACGCGTTGTCGGTCGCCACCCTTCCATCAAACGATTGTTCGCAGTTTCGCGAAATCTGGTGTCCCCAAACCCGTAACCTAAGCACAGCACAATCAGCGAATATATCAAAAACGGATACAGTTGTCTTACAGGATCCCATCCAGTTCTTGCCGTAAACCCTGGTCATAGCAGCTCCATTTAAGAGCTTGGGTGTAAATTTTGAAGAGCTTACCTGCAGTCCCGCATCCGGGGTTGGAACCAGAAACTATATCATTAAAGCTCGTCGCACTAGAGTAGATGAGAGGATTGATAAACCCAAGCGATGAGCGCCCACTGGCCAAGCGGACGTCGTTTAACAAAGAGAACACTCCAGCCACGGTCTAGACCTAGGTCAAAACTATAGATCAGAAAGATAAAGCTGTTCAACATACAGGAGAGCTAGCGCTGGTTCCTCCTACAGATATAGTTCGACCACCAACCACGACTTGGAATCCGTTACCCTGCGCAGAGACGTCAGGGTAGGCCCTTCCCGTTGCGCTATAAAGACGGTTTCAATATTGCATGGGGTCACCGTCAAAAGAGCAAATACTTGTAAAGGCCGGAAAATGTCGTTCCAAGATTGTTGAGGAAACCTGTCACTGCAGCATTTTGGTAGGATGGACGAGCGAAATATCGAGAGAACCCTCCACCCGAAAAGCTGACGGCAACTTCGGGGACTCTTACTGTGCCTCCAACAGCGGTGACAAAAGGGCACCTAAAATGGCGAGTTAGTTGCGGGACGTTAACGAAGTAATAACTTACGAGGCTGGGAACGCAGGCTGGAAGAGCCGTCTATTAGTACCATCATTGGTGCGACAATCACCCCCTCCCACCCTGTATTCAGAGCCTTGTTATCCCGACAAAAACGCAATATTTCATAAAAATTACCGACCCAAAGTCACCACTGGAGAAGAATACCGTAGTGCCCATCGATCCAAGTTGGGCAAACAAGTTGCAGACCCTGGTGGCATAGTCAAAAGGAACCTATTGATTGAAATGAAATACGGAATTATTCGTATAGTTGTACGGCTTACAGTTTGTTCGTCATCTCCATAGGAGGTTGTAATAGTCTGAGGGATAGGAGATTGAACCAAGAGGAAATTCAACCAATCCAAGTAAGGCTCATTGGTGTTGGTGGGAGTCTGGGAGTCTGGGTTGAAAGGAGGTGAGCCGCCGGTGCTAATTACCGTTAGGTCGGTTGTTATTTAGTCTCAGGATAGAGCATGCCTGTAGTATATGTTGGGAGTTGGGAAGGATATGCCTGTGGTGTATTGAATGTCGAGATTTGCCTTGACCAACAAGACGTGAGAAAAGCCCTCGGTAAGGTAAGATACAATACCTCGACACCAGGCTGGTTCTGATCATCGCCGCCTCCATTTACGCGGACAGTAGTAAAGCTAGATCCAACGGCATCAGTCCGAAATCGGCTGAAAAAAGTCTGAAGACGTAATTCATTCAGTTCTGCATCAATAATGTATTGAGGAATATTTTCGATCTCACCTGGAGATCTGCGCGATTGGCAAATTCTTGCAAGTACCCGGCAACACCCAATTTATTTACGTTAGTGGCTCGAGGTACGTAGTCGGTAGTGTTGTACAACCCTCTAAGGCACGCAGGAGTTATTGTGGTCGAGCAACTCGCGGGAACGGCGGCGTTGACATCGAAGCCTGCGTCTACAGCGAGTGGTTCAATTTCTGGCTGGAGGAAGCTCGTTTTTCTCATGCTGCGCATGGTACCGAAGTAAGTGGTTGGGGTGACCACATCAATGTGAGAGTGAAGTTCTCGAGGGAGAGAGTAGCCCATTGTTCGGACCACCTTCTCAGACGATGCTGGGTGATGATAGACATTGTATTTAGCGTTTAACATGCGTTCTGCCTGAGCAACAGAGACGCGGATATTAACCCAGCCGCCACCCCCAGTGCGATGAACATGATCTTTTGACGCGATACCATGATGCTCAAGCCACGCCTCAACAGCTTCAATTGACTCGGGATGAGGTGCCACAAGGGCTTCAGCTTCGGCCATACTTAAATGCTTTCCATACCTGGGTAATCGCTAGTCAGGCAATGTCCATGATATGGGCGGAGATGATGAGTACTTCGGATGCTTGGGATCGCTAGTTTCCATCAAGTTAGCAATCAAGTCGTCAATCTTGCTCTGCTTCAGGGCCAAACGCATTTCGAAGACGTGGTCGAGTGGTGGGGGCGAGTGGTATTCCCAACCCGGGGGTATTTCTACCCAAGAGTGCTTTTCAACGATGTCATCCCATCGCTTTGCTAGTGGTTTGGAAACACAAAGTTGAACGAGACTGAGAGCGAGTAAAGTGGACCAGATCATGGGGTAGGTGAAGAATGCCAGGTGGGGAGGTTTTGAGTTAATATATACTACGATAGAAGTACATGAGTAGCGTGCTCATCACAGTACCGCAGACGTTAGAAGCCAGGTCTGTGATAAGAGCATGAGGTAGTGTCGACTGATATACACTTGCAGGAGATCCAAAGAAGGTAGAAACGCGCGGTGAAGGCAGTTGTTTTTGTCGGACCGTTGGCTGCTGGGCTATTTTTAGATTTCCTTCTCACATAACACGGGATAACAAACCAAGGAAGACAACAAATTCTCTTGTTCAACCGGTTCTCTGCCACACTCGAAGGAAAAAATGCCAACATCCATGTGGCAGGCTTGTTCTAATATGATAGTTCAGACGGTCGGTTCTTCAATTGCAATGAGATAGCATACAAATTGGATGTGATCGTGGCCTCGTCTACGTCACTGACCTTATGGGGTGCAGAGGAGTGAGAAATATAATTGGACCTTGGCGCGCGTGGTTCCAGAAGTATGCCCCATATTGTAAGTGGGCTGCCAGTGCTTAGGCATGTTTCGGAAAAAAGCTCTGAAGGACTGAGTCTACGAGTAATTTTGCTATCCTGAATTGATCCACAGGGCACGTTTCGATGTATGCCAGGCTCTAGTCGTTCATTTACTAAAACGGGTCAGGAGATGAGTACTTGCAGACTGTTACCATATCCGCTGGATGTCCACAGATGGGGAAGCTAGTGGGTCGGTGTCAGTGGCGTCCATTACAAGTACAAAATATGCCCCTTACTGATCTCGATTTAGTCTTTTGGAGAAAGATTGGTACCCAACACCTATGCCTTTCGCTCCAGCGTGCCGCATACGTCTGAGCTACAAACCAGCGCGCGATCGCGATGATCCTTGGACAGTCCCTGAACTTCCGTGGACTTTGGGGAAAGTGTTCTATTTTGGCGATCATCACAGCTAGAAAGTGTAAAATGCCAGTTGAGGACCTTACAGACGTTTCGCGAGATGCAACATTTAGGGATATAGGTTGTTCGATTCTTCGTGTATGGTTACCCATATCTGAGTCGAGTCGTGAAACGGCAGCTGATCCGGCGTCGTACTCAAAACGGCCAACCGTAGGGATAGTTACCCCTGTGGATTAATCATTCAGAGAGTGTCGCGCTGGAGTGGATTGGGTTCCATGATGTACCTAAAATAGGTAATACTGTACTGTAGGCCTAGATCATTCGTCAATGACTGACTATGCCTCCTTGGTAAACGTGTTTCACCTGCTGGGCCCTTGCCGTCGTAGCGTGTAAATTGATTAACAGGTTGGAGCGTCCGACCAACTTATAAATGGGGTAAAACTAAAGATCTCATGCTCGGCTCCATTGGCGGCTGCATCGATGAAGACTATGTGCAACGCTGAATAGATTGAAGCTTGAAATTTGAAAACTCGAAAACTCAACTTGAAGTTGGACTCTTTAGGCCAGAGACCATGACGTGACTATTGAGTCACGTGTGTATAGCTTACATCATACATCTCCTCACCACCAGAGGCGATGAGCGAAATTCGCACGAAAACGTACAACAACGCCAACCATCCTTTTTCTTTCTTCTTTTCTGGAGTGGAGTCAGTTCTTAATTGAACGAAGTAAACCCATTGGAAGGTATGCAGGACGCTGAGGAGCAAGGTGTGTTACCTCCGGCGTGGTTTATAGAGAAAACTGAGCCACTTCTATTCCGCCTCAGACACATGTCGTATCTGCAGTGCTCCTGCAGAACCCGACCAGCCTCTTTTTCATCCATGTAAATGCTCTGGTACCATACGATATATACATCAAGACTGGTAGGTTTACTGGATTTTCATCAGTTTTTCTGTGCTGACGATTGTAGTTTGACCACATGGCTTTCGCATAGCAAGAAAAAGACTTGCGATGTGTGCAAACATCCGTATTCCTTCAAAAAGGGTAAGCCCTCCATTGTCTTTGCAATACCATAGTCTCAGCGGTTACAATAGTTTATGCGCATGATATGCCTTCAACACTACCGCCGCTGCTCCTGATTCGTAAATTAATTCAACAAACTCTGTTTGCGATCTTGTTTGGAATGAGAGGGATCCTTGTCGGAACTATATGGCTAGCGGCATTGCCTTGGGCTACTGTGTGGACATGGAGGATGTATTTTTCGATGGGAGAATCAGCGTAAGCTATCTTTCTTGTCCTGAAATCTACCGTATTGAATACAGTTTCTTTCGAAGAGCATGGTGGATAAGTGGCCGCCCCCGTCCAAACTCCACCCAAGACAGTCCATTCTATTATAATATCCGGTCGGATAATTCGGCAACACCACCAACGACTTTCCTTGGTTGGTTGGTGACCCATCCATTATGGATTGCCCTTTCTGCGGACATATTTACAGGTCAAATAATTGCCTCTCTCATCGTTCTTACCTTCGTCGCAGTTTTTCTCCTACGAGAATGGATCTCCCAACATGCGCGGCCAGGTATCTTTGAAGATGAGGAGCTATTACCGGATGATCCTCCTATGCGGGCTGATTTCCCAGCTGGAGCTGCGCAACCTCCACTCGCACAACCTCGAGAACGCAACCCTTTGAATGAGGCTCTTGCTCTGCGCCAGATAGAAACAATGAGGGCTGTTGACGCGCTGAGAGTTCGTGATGGGGTTAACGGACATATGGTTGGCGATGATAGATTACACGGTAGATCTCCAGTTGACCTTCCCCGAAACAAAGGGAAAAGCAGGCGAGGGAGGAAGGATCAACTTGACTCTAAACATCGGATAGCCATAGGGAAAAAGGTGCTTTCTAGAGGTTTGGTGCAGAGCGATGAGGAGGGACTTGGTCCTGAAGAAGAACGTCTCAAGCGGCAATCGTTCTCCCGTAGGGTCGTTGCAGCGAGAGCGTCGGGCGCTCGGCGGAAAGCTGCACTCGCTGCTTCTGGAGAGGCGCCTGATATGCGCGCTCTGCAACCTGACCCACCATTCCGATTTACGTTCAAACCTGATGAGAACGCGTCCGAAAGCGAGCTGACCCTCTCCTCTATTTTCCCGCCTGTCACTCTTCAACCTCGTGCAACCATTCCTTTTTCTTTCGACCGTGTCAACCTGATGTCTTCTCCAAAAGACCAAGCTGATGACAAGATCAACGAGCATTTGAATGTTATGTCGCCCTCACCGCTCGACCACGGCAAAACTCAACGACCCGCTCTACCTACTTCTCTTTCTCCTGCATCATCCAGTGTAAACTCACCAACACTAGACCTTCCGAAGTTGGCCACATATCGTGCCCCCGAAGAACTAGAAAACGAAGCAGGCCCATCACGGCTGCGTAGCCCCCCCCTGGGCGGCGTTAGCGATGACGACGGGAACAGCGATGAAGATGACGACCAAGGATCCATGGAGCATGAATATGCAGCCTATTTTGAAGCGCCAGAGTCATCTGTTCGGAAGGAGTCTAGTGAGGATGAGACGGACAATGAAACTGGAGGCGGGGATAGGACATATGAGTTAGGAGACCAAGCCAGGGAATCAGAGAACGAAGATGAGGATGCTGAGGAGGATATTGGTGGTATTGAGGATGATGGTTTGGAGTGGGAGCCTGCTGAGGATGACGGCGAGGACCAAATTCTTCCACAGCCTATTTTGCCTGATGTCAACCCTGCCGCTCCCGCCGAAGATGTACCTGTGGATGAAGTACCCGCTAACAATGGCGTCCCCCCCGAAATTGCTGAAGAACTGGAAGGTAACGTTGAGGATGACATGGAAGGTGCTATGGAAGGTAGGTGATAAGCCATTCCATCTTGAGTGCCTGTTTGACAACTTGCGCCTAGCAATTGGAATGAGGGGTCCTATATACGGAGTTTTGCAAAATGTTAATTTACTACTTTCCTTTCCTGCCTTAGCGTAATCTGACAATTTACTTTCAGGCTGCTCTGATGATCTTCGTACTCGATACTGCCATCGGCTTAGGAGTCTGGGTTCCGTTTACGGTTGGGAAGTCTACTGCTCTATTGTTGGTTAGTTCTATATTTTCTCTTTTCTCTTTTCTGCCTTATTGTTACGCATTTAGATGGATCCACCTCGGTTCCTCCAAATTCTGCATCTTCCAATTCGGGCGATTCGCCTCATAACAGATCCCATCGTTGACTTTGTTGTCTTCTGCATCGTTGAGGTATTATATCCTTCCATTGAACGGGCTTTTTGGAACATGGCCCATCACGCGTCGAAAGGAACTTTCTGGTTAACCACCCAAACGTTTGGTCAATCAGCGGTGGACGGTTTGGTCAACGTGACATCGAAGTTGGTAGGTTATAAATCGTAATCTCGGCGATCGGTAAAGTCACATCTACTATGTAGAGTTCCGACGTGATCACTCAAGCAGGAATTTCTTTGGAATATTTCTCCGCTCTGACTTCGTCGGCCCTTGAACCCCCAGCTGGCACAACTACCACGTCGTTCCTGTCTGCGAGATTGGATGATATAATTGACCTGGCGGAGCCACAGTTTACTTGGCTTGGTATGAAAGTCAGGTTTGTTTCAGTCCAATTTCAGCTTGCTTGGCATCGGCTTGCAGTTGGTGAGGGACCGGCTGACAGAGCTTTCGCTATACTTTTGGGCTACGGGGTGGTCGGAGTTCTCCTTGCTGCATATTTGAATCTTTTGACAGTGGGGAACGCAAGATCTGCAGGGCGTGCATTCAGGAGTGCTGTTCGTCAACAACTACTAGTCCTTAAGGTAGAGCCCCAAGATATTTTCTCAAGTTTATCCCTGAACCCGAAGTGTAGGTCGCGTCATTCATCTTCATCGAGTTGGTGACTTTCCCCTTATCGTGCGGGATGGTCCTTGATCTGTGCACCGTTTGGCTGTTCCGCGAGACGAATTTCGCCTCCCGTGTGGGTTTCTTCTCTCAGGCACCATTGACTGCTATCTTCTATCACTGGGTGGCGGGAACAATGTTTATGTATGCATATTCTCGTTAAATCCTGCAACATTGCTAAAAGTCCGTTAGGTATGCTTTTGCAGTTCTTTTGTCAGGCTGCCGAACGGTAATGCGATCAGGAGCGATGTGGTTCATTAAGGATCCACAGGATCAAAACTCTCACCCAATCAAGGACATACTCGACAGACCCACATTTACTCAGTTAAGAAAAATCTGCATTAGTGGAATACTATATTCATGTGTGGTGACTTGCGTCGTTGGGAGTGTCGCCGGTTTACTGCTTGCGGGCAACAAATCAATTATGCCATTCCGGTGGAAGAATAGGTGACCAGATTTTCTACGACAAGTTTTGTACCTAACGGATTTGGATAGGGAGCCTTTCTCCAACGTACCAATAGATTTGTTATTCCTACACCTCGTTCTACCATATACGATGCACTACTTCCGACCAAAAAAGGCGCTAAAGGAGTCTGCCACTGTAGTCTGGAAAGTGTTGGCCAAGAGACTGCGCTTGACCTCCTACTTTTTCGGGGGCCGTTATTCGGACGAGGAGGTTTCAACCCATTGGAGCTCGTTCCTACGCTGGTCAAAAGAGGCTAAAACTGTTTCTGATGGAACCTTTCGTCGCGTCCCCGCCACTGACAATCTTGCTCTACCACGTGATATGCGAGCAACCGCAGGCGTTAAAGATGACGGTCAGCCAGTAGACGACGCAGCTCGGCAGCTCATGGCAGATCAGGATGCAGAAATCGAGAAGGCCAAGAGAAATGTGAGAGAAGAATTCATTATCGTCTACATACCTCCTGCGTTTGGTTATCGCATTATCTGCTTCATCGCTCTGTTATGGGTGATTGGTGCCATTCTTTTGGGGGTCACGATTGCACTGCCGATCCTCCTTGGGCGACGCTTCTTTGAACTATTCACCACTCGACAAGTGCACGATGGGTATTCCCTCATTATCGGATTCTACCTACTTTGGGGTTTTTACTTGATTGGATGTGCCATCGACCGTTTGGACAAGCGACGGAGACGTTCATCTGGAGAGCATAATCGTGCCGACCTACCTGTCCTGGTCATCAAGCGTGGGCTACTTTGGTTTGCGAGATGCATATACATGGCTCTGTGTCTGGGTATCGTTATACCTACGCTGATCTCATTCGTGATCGAGCTTTACATTATAATTCCAATCCGGTTCGCTGTCGACCCACAGATGACGCCTCGTGTGCGAGTTGTAGAAGCATGGGCTCTCGGACTGCTCTATGTGAAGATCGCAGTACACGCCCATCGCTTTAGGCCGGCTAATATGATCTCCAGAGGCATTCAACACGTGAGTCATCTGGTATCTCGGTTTAGTTACCTGTTTTAACTTTCACGCTCTTTCAGATCATATTACATGGTTGGACGAGAACCGATCCCATAGTTGCAACCAAACAAGTTATTGGCCCCGTTATTGGGGGGCTGCTCGGCATGATACTCCTTCCGGGCGCCGTTTTCCGTGTCATGCAATACTGCCTTCCAAACATGCCATTAGACAACAGGTTTATTTGTAAGTATCTCGTCGCCTATATCTCCATTAGCGATTAACATATCCGCTGTAGTCATGCACATCTATCCTGGAATATTCATGCTTGCGGGACTTGTGCGTTCGACAACTATCCTTTACGGACTACTTTCATCTTGGGCACAATCGATCCGTGACAAAGAATTCTTGGTTGAGATGCGCTTGCGAAACCATGAGCCGGAGAAGAGCACAAAATCGTCGGATGAAGGGGAGGAGTGAGCAGCAACACTAGACAGACACCTTGTTATATCTATTATCACTCTAGGCATTCGTTCATTCGTTTATAGCTACGCCATTTACATACACAAGATAATGTTAATTCCTAGTCCAATTGAACCCCGTAATGCAGTGATATGAACAGTCAAGAGTTAACCACTCAAAACCTCCCCAAGGTCCCTATTCACCTTTGCAAAGGCTCTTTCAAGCTGCAAGTTCTGTTCCTTTAGGTGAATATTTTCTTCAATGGCTGCTCATAAGAGTCTTGCATCCTCTGTCTTCTTTTCCAGCTGAAGAGGGTTGTCAGAATTATTGAAGAGTAGATTTAAGGAACCTACATTTTTTTAAAACTCCTGCAAAGCTGACTCATACTTCTGATCTAGTAGTGCCACCTCTTTGTGTTCATTGGTGGTTGGTGAGTGGTCATAAAACTGGAACAAGAACCAGTAGCCTAT
>CEMU01566084.1:565-11994 GCA_900068965.1 Calocybe gambosa
CAAGTGGTAACTGCGATAAAGACGATGGAACAGAATATTCTAGTCATGTGATCACATACTCAGCTGTTCATGTGTTCGCGCAAGCTTGGGAGAAGCTCGTCAAACGGGCAACTACCCGCTTTCATTCACTTTGGTCCCTAGCAGCTAATGAACAGAGTTTTCTCAGGATATGTTGTGTTCAGGTTGCCTAAGAATTCTGCCCATGTGGAACACAGCTGTATCATGTCCACCCCACGCCCTTGTGCCTGCGCTTGCCCCTACTTATGAGAGCTTCCCACAGACAAACTTCTCTCGCAGAAGGCTTCTTGGGCTTCATAACTTACCCTCCCCGAATCTTCGGGGTGCCTTTCCAGCTGACACCAGAGGTTGTTCCTTGCCTGCCATAGCTCTCTCACAAGAAGCTTGCCAGGCAATTAAATACCCCCAAGCCTCAAAGTGCCCGGACCCCACCCTCCCCGAATGATACCTTTTGCTTATTCGATCTTGTTGGCTCTTTCCATTGTCTACGGGTCCGCCGCTCGTTCAACGGCGTCATCCCCACTTGATGTACGCCTGAATACTGGCATTTTTCGGGGCGTTTCAACCCCCACAGGACTAGAAAAATGGTTAGGGATTCGTTATGCACAAGCGCCTGTTGGACGTCTTCGTTTCAAAGCGCCAGTACCTATCACCCGTTCTTCCTCTGCAGTAATCGATGCTTCGAATTTTGGAAATGCGTGCCCACAACCAAGCGGGAACCTGGGAGCGCCGATTAGCGAAGACTGTTTGTTTTTGAACGTAAGTTGTGATCTACATCTTCCGCCTTTCTCTTTCTGGATTGCTTGCGTAGGTTATACGACCTCAGGGAACCTCATCAAATGCAAAGTTGCCAGTTATGGTTTGGATCCACGTACGCGTCCACATTGCTTATTTTTATTTGGCTGACTTCATTTGTTACTCTAGGGTGGTGCTTACACCACAGGGTTGGTATTTCACTTTGAAACCTGCTAAGTACTCCCTGATATCCGAATAGCGCTCCTTCTATACCTGATTACGATCCAACTCGTACGACGAGAACCTTCTCTTTCCATTTGCCATATTAATATCTCATATTGCAGGTATAGTTCAGCGCAGTGTATCGACTGGAAAACCCCTCGTCTTCGTATCAATGCAAGCTATTCCTCTTGTTCTTCGTTCATCATATATTAACGCATTGCCAGAAATTATCGTGTCAATACGTTTGGATTTGTACGTAGTACCCCATCATTGATTTGAGGCGTAAGCTCTCAGTGCCTTCAGTTGTCTAGCGCTAGCGTTGCACCACAAGATCTGAATGCAGGCCTACTCGATCAGCGCCAAGCGCTTATTTGGGTTCAGCAAAACGTAGCTGCATTTGGCGGAGATCCTAGTAAAGTACCACCGTATTCTTTTTGTCATAGTGAGGATCCCGCTAACATCGCACCTAGGTGACAATTTGGGGACAGGTAGCCCTCTTATTACCTTTTTCTTGTCAAAATTCTTCACGGTCTGTCAGTCCGCTGGAGCAGGAAGCGTCCAAACGCATTTCATTTTTCCAGCAGAGCAAAGGCTATTCCGCGCTGGAATAGCAGATTCTGCAACCGGACCGTTGTGAGTGTGACACAATTAGTTATTTCAGTTCACAGTTTTGACTCCCACGTTACCTAAATACAAGCAAAACATCCCCTGAGGCCAGCACTTATGACAGACCCGGGAAACCTTTTGCACGGCTTCTTGCAGCTACGGGTTGCTCTGCAGGAAGAAATTCAGTTGCTTGTTTACAAGATGTGCCGTTTGAGGTCAGAGCACTCTTTTACGACATCCATCTCTCTAACGCTTGCCTGTCCTAAGAAATTGTTAAACATCAGCAATGTCATGATTAGGGCAACTTTAAATAACCAGCTGTGGCAACCATCAGTGGGTCCTGCGGGAAGTCTCATTACCACAAGACCATCGAATCGCATTACCCGCGGTGATTTCTTGCATTTGCCTTATCTCGCTGGTACAAATGTCAAACCATTCATTCAGCCAACCCTGTACACATTTACTGAACTCTCGAGTAGGTTAACGAGGGAGCAACATTTAGCACTTCTCTCCGTGGACAGCGGCTCTCCCCACGAGAGGAAGAGATCGCCTTTACGAATTTCATTAAAAACCTTTTTATTGATCCCAGCACCCTTACCCAGGATGTTCTGGCGCAATTCCAGGAATTCTTCCCTGCTAATGATACGTCTTTAGGCGCTCCATTCAATACAGGCGACTCACTCTTTGACCGGGGGTCTGCTTTTTACGCTGATGGAATGTTCTTGGGTCCACGTCGGTTGTTCTTTGAGCATGCTGCGCCGCTCCAACCGACGTTTGCCTACTATTTTAGAGAGTTTATCCCTGGTAACGACCCATCTCTTGGAGGTATGAGATAAACAAATCTTCTACCACTCCATCTCACTGATTGGTTGATTCAAACACCTTTCCTAGTTGCACACGCGTCCGAATTAGACCTGCTTCTTGGTACCATTGCACCTGCAGCTGAGGTAGAAACGGATTTTGCTAATAGGATGCTTGATTTCTGGATCACATTCGTGCATGATCTCAACCCTGGAGGTGATTTTTCTTTTCCGGATTTGCGCCAGATAATGATCACTTACCTCACTGCATTAGCTGATTGGCCAGCTTACTCGCTGTCGTCGCGTGAAGTCCTCCAGCTCAAAAGAGACAACGTTACATTGATTCCAGATGGTTTGCGTCTCTTTTCAATCTCGTAACCTGTTGATCCTAAAGCTTGATGATCAGATTTTGACCTGGAAGAGACAAGATTTGTCAATACTCCCAGAGTTTTGGACGAATTCCAGAGATGAGGGTGAACACTCATGTATACTCAAGTTGTATGTACTTCAGAGGAATCGGACAATCGAATCGGATCCTTCCCGGATCCTTTGTTAACCCTTCACTCGAAGCATTTAGTGTTCATATGTGCAGTCCCCTTCCTGTCGACGTTTCCATCGGGTGAGTCGTAAAATTGGCGCAGCTGGCATCCTGGAAGAGACATCAACACCAGTAAAGGTGCTCCATGAGCAATAACTTCCAGGGCGAACGGTGGTATTAATTCCATACTAGGATGCATTACACCATCAAACAATAAGGACTTATGTGTTTTATGGAAGCGTAACTTTGTATTTTTATTCGTCGACGACTAAAAGGGCGGATATACCGCCGCCTTTTCGCCCTAACGGGGACGGATCGCAAACTCTTGTGACTCGAGCATGAACACCTGAGCAAGGATTTGGCGTAGGCAAGGCATGGAGTCTCGCCCTTGTCACATTATCCTATTTTTAACAGCTATAGACGATACATTCGAAGAGAAACAATCGTTACGATCGCTTTGAGAAATAACGGACCGATGGGGCACTAAACGACAATTGGAGAAGGATTTCTGCGTTACTCGAAAATTAAAGCACCATGCGGTGAAAAAACAACAAAGGATTTCTTATCAACCCACGAATCCGCCGATATAACTATTCACGGGGCAACTTGTCCTTTATATAACATTCAACCGTTCGGACCAAGCCCATCTGGTACAAGCTTTATTTTCATCCTTGAGATAGGTCAAGTGAACCAGCTCAAATAGATACAGTCATCTCCTCTATTGTCGGAAAATGATACGGCGAGAGTAAGTACGTGGCAAAAGCTTAGCCTAGGTTCCCCTGGTTCTTTCAACCTCGTTCGAGTCAATTAGGGATAGCGCGAAAGCCGTCGACATGCCACAATTATGAGAAGTGGGCACACTAGCAGAGGACTTCCGAACGGAGCATCATTAGCATCTATCCTAGAATAAGCCTTGGAGTACTCTATGATGGATAGAATCTGTAGCAATTCGTGACTCCTTATAGACAAGTAATCGTGAGTTTGGTTTCAAATGCGCTAGCTCCCCAGACCGATGAAATGGAGGACGATGAAAAAAGCCTTAGGTCACAATCTCGGATTAGTTCCGCTTCCACGAGTGATATCGGCAATCGAAGCTCCTACCGGTGGTGCATACCTTAAGGCTCCCTTCAAAACAAGAAAAGAGCTAAGATTTAATCACCTAAGCCCATGCTGGAGTTGTGCTGCCGCTCTGTAAACCCAATTGCAGCATTGCTTATAGCCACCAGTGTCGGCGGAATGTCAACTTTTTGATCTGAGTTTTAAATAGGCGCTCGTCATATGACATTACCAAGCGGCGCCCGACGACGTACACCACAACCCTTTTTTTTTCGTTCGTCTTGCAATGCAACGTATTGTAGCCCATCTCAAATGGCATAGTTCGAGGTGGAATCAACTGCTGGGTAGTACTGAATGTAACACCACCTTCCTAGCCCTTTAAAGCTCATTCAGCTTGTGGACTTTTTGACTTGTGCCTAGATACATCGTGAGAATTCCTAGCTGTCGACAACGCGATGACAGAACTTGTGGATCTATAAAGAGGTGGGAAGCCTTGCTGTGGGTTCTGACATTACAGCCACATTCATTCTATGCAGCTCAGAATCCTAGATATTCTCGCTGGTGCTGTTGGTCTCTGGTTCGTATCTAAGCTTTCAGGAATCTGGCTTTCTAAACGCCGTCGAGCCCAAACGACGTTCTTGCGAGGACCGAAGAGCGAAAGTTTCCTTTTTGGCTTGAGCCGAGTTATCAAGGAATCAGAAGATGCATCGCTCCTTCATGAACGATGGAACAATGAGTATGGCCCCGCGTATCGTGTTCCCAGTGCTCTAGGCTCGTCAAGGGTTGTGATATGGGATCCGAAGGCGCTTGCACATTTCTATTCAAGAGAGACCTTTGGCTACGTTCAAACTCCACTTGCAAGAATGTTTATCGAAAATCTAGTGAGTCTTGCGATGAGACATCGCCAATACTTGGCTGACTTACCGTTAGTTTGGTCGCGGACTTCTGTGGGCTGAGGGCGATAGTCATAAGAGGTTCGTCGTCGAAGTCTTGGGCGGAGTATTCATATCTGAGAGATTAATTTCGTAACTCGTACCTAGGCAAAGGAAAGCATTATCTCCAGCATTCAGCACGGTTGCAATCCGTAAACTTACATCGGTCTTCTATGACGCTGCTTATAAGGTCTAGTTCTATTTCTGTTTACCACGTGTCTTTAGTAATTGAAATGACATACCGCCCTTTCAGCTGAAAAACCAATGGGACTCGGCCGTGGATTCAAATGGGAAAGATGGCGCCGTGATTGATGTCCAACAGTGGTGCGTATTCCTACTATATTTATACAGTCCGAAAATACAACTCGTCTTTTTCCAGGATGAATCATGTTTCGTAAATTACTTGCTTCTACGACAGGATCGCTGTTTTACATTTTTCTTATAGCCTCGATTCCATCGGAATTGCCGGGTTTGGACATGATTTTGGCACTCTGGATGGGAACCGGTCGGCGGTGGTTGAACTATTTGGCTCGTTGACTACAGGTTCTAGTCCTTTATCCCTTCTGGTTTTTCTTTTAGCCTCAGCTCTACCATTCCTTACCCGGCTTCCCACCGGGGATAACCAATTATTATCCAATCTACGTGACACCATGGGTCGGATAGCGGACCAGCTACTCGAACGTACTCGAAAAGAGAAAGAAGAGATGGCGGGCGATAAAACGGAGGAGAAATCAATCATTGGGCTTTTGAGTGCGTATAACCTTGGTCATATGGCATCCTTCTAACATTTACACAGTTAAGGCGGAGACCACAGAAACACGGCAGTTGCAGATGACACACGAAGAGATTATGGCACAGGTCAGTTCTCTATATGACAGTTTGATGTTTTATTGAGATCATTATTAGATGGTATGCTCTTCGAAATCACCCCTTTGTTGGATTTGAACGGCGCTTCTAGAATGTCCTCTTAGTCGCAGGATACGAGACTACATCAAGTAGGTTTTTTGTTATAACTACACGATTATGTACAGTCGACCCTAAATCATCGCCTATAGTCAGCTTGACAGTGAGACATTCACGTTTCCTCTTGGAGACGTTTACAACTAAATCCACCAATTGATAGTGGGCACTGATTGAGCTTTCAAGGAAAATCGACAAGCAACAAAGATTACGCGAGGAGCTCTCTGAATTTTCGGGCATAGATCCGAATGGGGAGCAGTTGGCTACTAGCTTGCCCTATCTCGATGCCGTTGTGCATGAGGTCTTGAGGCTGCACCCTCCTGTATCAGATACATCTCGAATTGTATGTGGCTCAACCATGTTACCGCCGAACAAAAGTCAGTTTACGTCCACTCACCATATTTTTTTATTAGGCCAATGAAGACGATATCATTCCATTGTCACATCCAATCGTGACAACTACTGGAGAAACTGTTAATACCATTGTCATCAGAAAAGGTACCGTTGTGACATCCCCGATTCGTGCGATAAACAGATCAGAGGCATTTTGGGGACCAAATGCGAAGGAGTTTGAACCAGAGCGTTGGTTAGATGAATCTGAAGTTCCGGCAAAGCTCATACAAGGTCACCGTCACATCCTTACTTTTTCTGACGGACCTAGGATCTGTCTAGGACGGCATCTGGCTATTACAGAATTCAAGGTCCGTAGATGGTAGACTTTTACGATGTCTTGATGCTGATTATGTTAAAAAAAATACAAGGCTGTTCTGTCCGTCCTCATTCGAAATTTTACGTTTGAGTTTGTGGATGGTCCTACTACCAAGATCGAGAGGCACACTACAATTTTACCCAGGCCGAAAGTTGCAGGGGAGAATGGACCGAAGGTGCCGTTGAGAATCAGGCGTATCGAATAACGTGTTACTCTTCTCTTCTCTTCCCTCCTTTGCGTGACGAAACTTTGTACTATAAATTACTTGGACTGTGAGGAAAGAAACGTTTTTAGGATCTCTGCAATCCGCCATTTCCACCATCTTGTGATACTCAGTTCGTTTCAAAAGACTTTGCCACGTGGCGGACATCAGCGAAAAACTGACTTGTTCGATCGCATTGAACTGCTGTTGATGGTGTTTAAAAAAAAGTATATTGAATACAATCTCAGAGTGGGTCGCAAATCCCACTTGCTTGTTCTGGGGAATCAACCCGGAGGATCATTGATTGATTCCTGTGCTTCCTATCGTCCTTGATACAGAGTGTATCGATCGAACATACCGCAAATGGGTAAAAAACGTGCGCGTCCTTTGATCAGGGAGGACCAGGGTCGAAACCCCCCAACAAACAAAAAATGCTCCCGTGCCTGATAACCCCATCTCCGTTTGATGAACTTCACTTTGCTTCGCTTTGCAGCGCTCAAGTCCTTATGATCCGACTTGCCCGATTTAACTTGGTTTCACATTTCCCTTGTTCTCTTTGTGGGTATTTTATCGAAATATCGAAAACTTGTCGTAAAGGTTGTCCGATCGACGTAAGCAGAATCAGTCAAAAATCAAAAATCACGAAGACCTGCGTAAGTAAGCAATTACTTGTATGGATCAGATTTTATCTGGGGGAATGATGCAGATCGGTGACAGATTCATTCAAGCACGATATCGTTGGAAAATCTCTGTATCATCAGGGCTCCGCAGAAAAGTTACTCGTGGAGGGGGAGGTAGATATGCTAACATACGAGAACATGACCAGATTATGGTGAATCGTCACTGACTGCAGTGTATGTTTGTGGGGTCATCAGGATTCGGCATCTAAACTCAACTCGCGAAAAGATGATTCACAATGATCCCATAAGCTCTTAGAGCGGGGTGGGAGAGTCACCCCGAGTTGTTCTGCAATAAATTACGCACGCACTCTAATTTAGTGTACTGTACAAGAGGAACAAATCATTTACTATATGATACAGAAGTAGCTACCTAGGCGTTCAAAGTTTTTGTGTCCAGGTCAAGATGATTAAAAACACAGTGAAGATGGCATGAAAGATATGGATGGAATCCTAGTAAGCAGATAATACAAAATGAAAGCGAACCCCATGCCAGTGGGGGTAGGACAGGGCTGACCAAGCGAGAGGGTCTTTTTTGTTTGCAAGTTCCGGACCTCGGGCTGCTCCCCCCACCCTTAATCAGTCTTGTCTGTTGAAGGGGGCCGTTGGGTGGAAGGCGGGTCGCAAGGCTGTTGAAACCTTGGCGTTAGCAATAGATTGGCTGTAAGCTGCAGATGGATTGTATATGTGATCTTGTACGGAAGGAGCTGACGAAGACTGGACAGGATGGTTTGACATCATAGAAGTACTGGAGCGCAAGTGGGACTGGGAGTATCGGCTGAACGAATTTTGCGTGTCGTCAGGGACGATATTCGACCTGGGGCTCATGGATCGCTCAACCGAGGAAGAAGATTCGTCGACGAGAGATTCAAGTTCGTCTTTTTCTTCGTCATCCTCATGGAAGTTTCCGGTTGCACCATCTGACATGTCATCTTCGTCGTCCTCGCTAATGGAAAGACTCGAGATAGGCGGGTTGGCAGGTGAGTCAGCCTTCTTTTGGGTTTTTGAACGGGAGCTGTTGGCGACGAACACAAGCGCTGGGGGCGAACCTCGCTTCCGACGACGGCGAGGGTCGTTGGTCTGTGGGCGCGCAGCGCCTGGTGCAGTATGGTTGCGATAGTGCCTGCGCATGTTAGAGTTCACGTTGAACTCACGGGCACAGTCTGGCCATGGGCAACGAAATGCTATTTTCAAAATGGGGGGAAAGAAGCGTTTGAATCAGTTATCACGATCTGAACTAAAAGGAAATAGTTACTTACGGGTAGCTCCTGTATGAGTATTTGCGTGGATCCTTAGGCTACTCGGCCGATTGAATCTCTTCAAACAGGTAGGACAAACGTGCTTTTTCCCATTGTTTGACCCAGGCATGTCGCTATCGCTAGCGACTTCAGGGTCGTCCGGAGAACGGTCTCTTCCGGTGCCCACCATTGGACCTGAGATAGGGAATGAAATAATTGCCGAGTAGCCTGGGCCAGTAGAATTTGTGCGTGCGCACTCAGGTTCGGAACTCTGCGGGATATTAGTGGGACTACCATCGCTGCGGTGGGCGTGGGCGTGGGCTTGTCCGACGCCACGGGTTTGCATGTGTTCCTGAGCGGATACTTTGAAGACGGGAGCCGATCCATTGGAAACTTCACCCTGACCCTGAAGGTTGCAGCCTGCACCAGTACTTCGATTCTGAAAAGATGCACTTGAAGCTATATGTTGAAGAGAGGAGCTCGAAGGATCGGAACGGAGAACGTCGAAAGAGAAATTCGGTGAGGTAGGGTGAGGTCGTTGCTGGCTATGGATAAAAGAAGGGGGGGTAGGATAAATAGGGCCTGCTGCTTTTATTGGCGGGATGAGTGCATGGGACTGCGACGGGTACTGGTGCCACGGGCTAGAAGCTGCTGAGTGGCGTCTAGCACTCCTTGACAGTGACGGAGAACCTGGGCCGACATATCCGAGGTTGGGCAGAGTCGAGCCTGACTATAGGAGAAGATTCATATAAGTTTCGTGGTTCGTAGAAAATGAGAAACACCTTTGAGTGGCTCCAAGAGGTACTGTAAGTCGACCGTGGTTTTGGTAGGTGTTCTGAGAAATGATTATTCACGTTATCTTTCCTTCGAAGCGAATCGAGCCACTCACCAGGGAACATCTCGCGTATTGGCGGTAGCATGATACTATATTCAGATTGAACCGACGACATTATTGGGGCGGGGATTGTGGGTACCACTGGTGTGAAAGCTAGCGCTTGAGGGAGGCGAAGAAGGACTTATATATAGGGAACAAGAGAACACTTTAGAAAGCAAGCAATGAGGCAACTGAGAATCTAATGAGAATGAATCCGCTCCGAGGCGTTAGCAAGAGGTTCGAATTGTTAGAGGTTGGATGAGGTGCGTTGGTCGAGCCTTCTCGAGGGCAAGAGGGGAGAATTCCGTCGATGGCGGTATATGGGTGAGAGAAGATAAATACCCTAGGTGATCTGATGCTTTATAGGGCAGGGAGCGAGAGATGCCGGGAGGGTTTGATAGTAAGAGAAGACGGGGGTTTTCCGCTAGAGATTGGCGTCTGCAAGTGATCGATTATAGGCTGAGGTAATTCCAGGACCCTTAAGAATGAATTATGGGCTCCGATCTGCGGCTCTTTACAGGACCTGAAAGGCAGCAACACTTGTCTTCTTGGACAGTTCATTCATATTTACGTATTTTCACTTGAGCCTGTCCAATGCAAATCCGAGGACCACCGTGACCCGCCCATCAGTAACAGGCCTAGATTACCGCATTTGATACTACATTCTGACGGAGACAAGCCTGCACAAGGTGGCCTTCAAACCCGAAAATGCTCTGACAGGCATGGTGTCAAGTTACTTGTTGGGCAAGGGAATACACCGATAATCCTATATCCGGATTTGCAGGATTGTCACGCAAAGAATTGATGCTTTAAGCAAGCTAACCGCATTTCTTTTGAACAAAAGGAGCAAGAAGGTACCGAGAAAATCCAGAATAGGGTAAAAATATGCCACGCAATCAATCATAAACATCTGGCATAAACCAATGATTTCCGACTCCGCGATGCCCTCTGAATGCCTCCCACCCGCGTGCCATGGTGATCTGCGCTCCGCCAACATATCTTTTTCCTTTTAAGAGATCTCTTCCCGGTTTGAGGTTAGTTTCATCAGATCTCGAAACCGAAACCGAAACGCAGTCTGCCTGCCTTTCTTCTAGAAACGCTCTCACGACCGGTAACCACGCCGAACCATAGGCTTCGCTCTATTCACGAGTTTTACACAATACAGATGAAAAAACTAATAGACGTGTTATACGCATCGTGATTTCCATCTATCGAACGCATTGAGCCACTCCAAACCACATGGTCACATTTTTTGAACCCGCTTCTATAAGCATTTTCTTTTGTGTTTCCCGCGTTCGTTTCTATTACGCAACTGCCGATCACGTCGCCGTCTGCGGTCTCGTCCGGCTTTCAAACTCGAACCAGACATCAAGCAGGAAAAAAACCCAGACCAGTGGGTGGTCACAATTTTTTTTTTGAGGCTGTATAATTCTCGACAGCAGGTCACCTGTCGATCCACATACATAATCTTATACTTCGTTTGACGTTCTCGCCCTTCTCTTTCCCATTTCACGGAGCAGCTAAAGAAGCGGAAGCCAGTTGAAAACGTCAGAGCAGGTTGGAGCGTTTCTTTTTCGCTCAACGAGGCTTGGCTGTACAAATGAAAGAGTCCCCGGACTGCGCGGAGATATGGAAGGCAGAGCGTGGCGCCCTGCTAATAGCTTGGGAGCAAAGTTTAAACTTGCTACCGCAGCAATCATTTCAGGTAGCTCCGCAACCGGAAAGGACGCCGTTCTATAGAAAAGTGCAGATAATAAGCCGTATACTGTTATGCCTCATGTACGAACAAGTGAACGGCGTTTATGACCATTTTGTTTCCCACTGTAGGCTGATGATACATGTCAGAGTCCCAAGACTTCCGG